>WAAD01008250.1:22077-43592 GCA_013389945.1 Fregata magnificens
ATAATTCTTCTTTTCTTCACCTCTGTTGTCCCTAAATGTCACAGTACCACACAGAGGCCACACAAGTCACACCACATACTAGCATTTTACTTTTTTTTCCCCCTAGAACACCATTAAATGTCTTCAAATGCTGAAAACAGCTTGAACACCCTTGAGTTGTTCAACTCTGCCCATCCTCACTGCAGCTCCACTAAGGATCGGATTCAGGACCCTGCTCTCCAACTTAATTTTTCCTTGAGTCTCTGCCTCATGTGGGGCTCAGGCTGGAAGGTTTTCAATGAAGGAATGTGGATTTTTAATGAATTAAGCTGGCATCGGGAACCCTCCCCCCAGCATTATGACTTGCCAAAGTTAGTAGGTATGTCGTGCTCTGCTCTTGCAGAGCAGAAAGGACAGCAGAAAGATGGCAGATGGTCTTTTGTGGTTATATGGCTCACCAAAACTTAAGTAAGTGAACTGGTTTCCATTCCTGTGTGATAACAAGCTTCTGAAAGTACTTCTTCATCTGCCAAGCTTAAGATAAGAGCTAGTTTAGATTTAGATTCTTTTTGTCAAACATTTTGGGGAGAATAAGAAGAAAGAAAAGGGTCACAGGGAGGGCAGTTCTGCCTTATCAAAACTTTTTTTAATAGGATTGGATTCACCCTTGCTTTTGATGGAAGGTGTCAGTTCAATAGGGAACTTCTTTTTTAAGTAAGAGAAAGAGATGATAGTACCACCCTGTGCAACCAATACTGTGGCGTAGGGAACGTTCAGAGAAGATCTGGATTTGAACCATCAGGTTCAGAGCAGAAACTTGCACCTCAGGCTTTTACACTTAGGCAAAGGATTTGTCTGCCCAGTCATTTCCCATGGTGATAGTCTTTCTACCTAATGCTTCCAAATGCTTCCTCCAACCTGGGCTGGGGAACAACATTATTTTTGTGAAGCTTTAATACATAAGAAAATAATTTCTTCCTTGGTTCTACTTCTGAAAATCAGGGTATAGGCGTCTGAAGCACTGATAGTTCTCACTGTAGGTGAAATCTGAAGGAATGGCAGATGATAACAGCTCAGGGAAAACAAACCCTAGGTATTTGAAGTTGGGCATCTAATCACTGAGGCAGCCCAAACTTGAGGAATTCACAAATTTTAGCCTTAATCTTGCTATGCTTCAGAGCCCATACGCAAAACGGAAGCACTTATGTCCCATTATCTAACAGGGGAACTCATCAGTAATTTCTTATTCAGTGCACCTTTTCGATAAAGTGTAGTGAGTATTGTATGATGGGGATGGCAAGGTTCACACATGGGCTGAGAGATACCCAGTTATGAATATGGTCTCTTGAGAACTTTCCCCTACAGGAAGAAACTCTTGAGTACTGATATTCAGTAACAGTAGAAAGGAGGTGGCCCTGCAGGCCACCCCACAGGGATGTGGTCCGTCTTGCAGAGGTGCCCTGGAAATCTAAACTGTGATCCCCCCATGTTTCTCTCAGGATGCAGATCAACTGGACCTTTTCTTAGCACACATCCGCCGCACCTTTCAAGGTCTGCTAGGGAAATGACTCTAGCTGTAATTTTACAGATTTGGTTTGGAACAAAGTGGTTTTGCTACCAGGAAGCTCATTATTTCTAGAGCAGAATGAAAATGGAAAGACTTCAAAACTATTTTAATATATTTTTTTCTGTGTAACAATCTCTGTATGATCTGAAATGATGGTTGTTCTGATTAAGTATGGACAGACATTACCTCTGAAGGCAATTCTTTAAATACCAGGAAATACCCAGTTAAAGCAGCTTCTGTAACATACCTAACTCCTATACAGCACACTAACCTATCACTTTGTTAGGGTCTACGCCTCTCCAGTGCTGTTAGCACAGTTGACCTCATGCAGCAAAAATTATATCTGCAAAAAAGTTTCTAATTACTATCCTGGTTGGTTCAAAGTTTACAATTCTACTTTGAAAAGTAGAAATGCTATTTTCAAAACTATTCTGCTTGTTGTTTCTATTCATTGTTTCCATGGCAGAGCTGAAAAACTATTACAGCTGTGTTTTGGGTGGTCTATTGTATACCACTGTTGGTTTTGATTATTACGTTCAACACTCTCTTGGTATGTGTTTCACTGTCCCACTGTCTCCACACAAATAAGGAGTGGCGCTGCCTCCACCAGTTGTTTATACAATTGCTCTGTGGTTCCCTAACTTCTTTGCCCTCTTCCGCTTAAGGGGTTCACATGTCCATACACTGGTTCCTAGGAGTGTGCCCTAAACACTAGGTTATAGCTTAGTATTTAAGAGGGCATTGCTCTGCCCTTCCTTCAGGAAAAGTCCTGGAACGAGATGTAGAACACAGAAGAAGGAGCAGGATTCAATGTCCAAGTGATAAGGACAGCTGGCTGAGATGAGGACAGCAGGCTTCTGCTGGTTTGACTCAGTGTATTATGTTGGACCATCATCAGATAAAAAAAACCCCAAAACCCCAAGGAGTATAGAAAGATACATATAGTCTAAGGTATTGCTGACCTGATTTTTAAACATGCTCTTATAAAGGCCTTCTGCTAAAGTCAATCAGGCAATACATTGTGCATTTGCCTGGAATATACTGCTCAGTGTAATTGAGACTAACTTTCAATAACATGTGTTTAAATATCTGCATTTGGACATTGCTCCAGAAGATGTGATTTATTAAAGGTTCATAACTCTCAGAACGGCATTATGAGTAGTTAAAATACAGACTGCTGTCTGTAAGATACACACATCATTTGCTGCAGAAGACAGGAAAACAAAAGTGCTTCCTTGGGCCCAGTATTGTGAAAATAACTGATTGTGGGTGTAAAATGAGTGATTATCTGTATAAAATGGCACTTGTAAATATAGTGTGTCTAAGCTGACCAGCAGAACACATCCTGCCCCATGCAGCAGCTTGCGAGGATCAGAGTAAACAAAAACTGCATTGTGGCCTGTCTTCTCCTGCTTTGCAATTATACAGCATTTGACCTTCTGCAGCTGAAGCGGGACCTTGTAGCCTAGCCATGAAATACACCCTTTAGAAACCTGCACCTTGAAGTGGGCTTAAGGACAGCTGAGACACATGTACCTGGAATAAAAAGTAACTGATGCCTTACAACAGTCAACGGAAAACTTTCTTACGCGATAGATTTTTTCTTAAACTATGCGGTCTCATGTGGTTTTAATTACTTGATGTAAGTGTTCCCATTTTACTTTGGTTTTCTTTGTCCACTTTTCACCAAGAATAGGAAATCTGTAAAGGCAGGATTTTTAACTCAAACGATTATTCAAAACTTCAGATGTTTGTCTGAAACTCATCTGAGTTTTCTGCATGTGTGTCTCCGGGCTAGCTCTGGCAATATTGTTAAATGATCTTTTTTGTATGTAAGATCTTCAATCCATGATCTAAGATGGAGTCACGGTAAAAGTAAAAGCAAAATAAAAATCCAGGACATTATTCGAGCATTATTTTAGGGAACTAAAATTAAGATCAATTCTCAGGTAGGAAAAACATACAAGATGGGGCACAACAGCCTTTTAAATCCTGAAAAAAAATCACTAAGCTTTTGTATTCTTGAGAAACAGAAATCTGTAACCTACTTGCTTAACAGTAGAACTGGAGTTGGTTGAGCACCCGAATGGACATAACTCTGGGTTGAATGGGGATGACTACAAGCCACACAGATCATGTTGTGAACACCATTGCCTCCTCTCTTTCCTCTGACTATATCCAAGTCTTGAATACATATTTCAAGGAACTGTGACCCGAATTCAGATGATTGATCACAGTAGCAGTAGAGTAAACTTTCAGTATATCTTCACATTGACAGTGAACCTGATGTCAAACTTTAACGTGCAGCACTTTGCTTTCCTAGAAAATAAAAATATTCTGTCCTAAATCACTGCCTTTTCAAAAACATAAACAAAACCAAAGAAGCCAACTCTTTTTGACTGGCTGCACTGATTTCCATGTAATTCCAGGTTTTTTATCTCCCTGATTTCCCATGCACTCCCTCTTACCTTTCCTGATCTCCGATGAAACCCTGGCAGAGTATCAGCAGATCTGATAGTTCCTTCTGGGCTGGATGCCATTACCATATTTTAGGTACTTCAAGGTTTTTGTGGGATTGATGATGCACAATACATCACTGGACTGCTGTGACCAAGCAAGGTTTGTGTGCTGCAGCTTCCCGTAGCATTTTGCCAGAAGTGCTGAGACATATCAACGGGCTGAAGAAAGATGAGTAAATGTTGGTGGGGGATGGAGGAACAGTGTTGAAAGAGAGTAGATGTTGGGTAGGAGGAGAGGTCTAAAAACAGTGGCAGGGGAATAGTTAGTAGGTGTTTCAGAAATATCTGAAATTGAAGGGAAGATAGAAGTATTCTGGTTCAGGATAAGATGTATGGCATGGACTATCAGGGGGGAATGAAAATTGGGAGTTAAATAGAATGGAAGAAAAAGAAAAAGGAGAGTTTGGATTGGGAGAATGATGACTGCAGGGCAGGATGATAGTAAAGAGGAAGCTTCATTAGGATTTAGTAAAATAAGCGTCTTTGTATCTATGCCTTTGGCTGAACTGAACTATACTTTCCAGCCTTTGTGAAATAGCCTGTCCCTAACTGCAGTCCATTGCTGTACGAGGTTATTAGTGTTAACCAATGTATGATGAGAATTACGTCTACACTGCAGGACAGGTGCATTTCAGGATCCCATCGGTGAGCCTTGCAGTGATGTCCTAACCCTGTGTTGGGAAGACAATGGGGCATGCTGTCTGCCCCTTTACCTCACTGCCAGCAGAGGAAGACCTGGCTGCATGAACTGCCGTGACTTGAGAGACATCACTTCGGACAGCTGGGCAATCAGTGCCACAAGACACAC
Organism: Fregata magnificens; assembly: GCA_013389945.1. Lineage (NCBI taxonomy): Eukaryota > Metazoa > Chordata > Aves > Suliformes > Fregatidae > Fregata > Fregata magnificens. Next base: position 26,951 of record WAAD01008250.1, read on the forward strand.
TGGAGAGTGTATTTGCCTTGATATGCACCACCAGATTCCACTGATCTGATGCTCTTATGACATGTGTAGGAATGGCGGAATATGATTTGAGCACAATATGCCTATGGAAATGCCATTCTGAAATTAGCAACAAATGATGTCAAGCTGTATGCATGATATATGCTCCCGGTTTCTTACAGGAAACATCATTAACTTAAATTTTAGGTTGTTAAACTTCATTTAGCACCATCATATACTGTAAAAATCTAAGAAATAGCTAGTACAGCCATTCAGCTCACTATCCCAGTCTCCCACCTCAATCTCAATGAGCACTCTCTTTGAAGAATGGTTGTGGGAGATCCATGAAGAAACCAAATACATGCAAATAAAAATTTTGGAAGAGGAGGCAGAGGGGTCTCTCCTTTTTATATTATGGCCTCATTGCCACACTCTGAGACCGTAAGGACAAGTGTAATCTATGTCTTCGTAAAAGCTTGCATTTTCCCTAAAGTGGCAGGTGCCTGCTTTTGCTTTATACAAGAAGTGCTGTAAGATTTTCTTGGTGTGACTCAATTTGATTATTTTGAATCAAGCAAATTAATGTGAATTTTAATTTTAGAGCTTCTAAATTGGCAAAGACTTAAAAGTGTGCCATAGTGAATATATTTACAATGAAGACCTTCTGGGAAGTGTGAAACAGCAGTAAACATACGGAAATTAGTCTGGACAAGTTTTCAACAAGGGAACTTTATTTTAAAATGTTTCCTCTGTACCAGTTAATAAAAACGAAGCTTAAGTATGGAATTCTTAAAAAAACTGTTATTGACTTTGACTTATTTGCAATCAGATGTGCTCCCTGAAACTACTTAGAAAAGCCTGACCTGCAAAATGAAGGTGTGAATGCAGATCATATACAAACTACTTGCCATCTGCCTTGCCAAGGGAACGGTAGCAGCAAGGAGACCACCCATGGACACGTCCCTCCATAAACTTGACTACATATACTGATCATATACGCATCCTGACACCCACATCCCGTTGTGCTTTTTTATTACTCCACTAGAAAACTGTAAGTGAGCCTAGATATGGCTGGGAACACTTTGGTTTGTCCCATAATGCAAAGAAGTTCTGAAAATCTAAACTCAGTTCATCAGAATGTGAAATGATTGGATTTAAATGGTTTTTTTAATGGCAAATTTCAGTGTAGACTTAACTGAAGGCATGTGAACACCTTTGTTTTGATCTCTATGTAACACATATTACTAGCCAGGGTGCGATTATAACGTATGTATATACATGAAATACAAAGGTTGTATGAAGACTTAAGAAAATTTTCAGTGCTCATGCTGTTAATGTAAAACAGCCCTGTAATTGTCTTTATTATGTTCATAATTCTTTAGCTTTCATTTATCCTTCCCCCCAAATCTTAAGATTTTAAGTTTAAAAATGCAAAACCCTAGAATGTTGTGAGTTAGAATTCTAATGCCTGAACTCAGTCCAAAATTTCATATCACATTAAGGATGAGGTGGTTTTAAAATAATTGGCATTGTTGTGCTACCCTTTCTAGCTAAGACACAGGAAGGTTTAACTGCAGGTCCGTGGTAATTTTACTTGCTTTTTTGCTTTTGCAAATTAACACAAATGTCTTGCTGGTTAATTTAAAGCTTTTACGTTCCCTCCAAAATGTCTATCTTTATTGGATTCACATCTGTAGTTTTATTTAATATGAACCAGATGTTGAAATCAAGGCAATATTTATTAGGACGCTTGCACTAGAGAAGGCTTGCTACAGACAAAGTGTTGTGCCAGTTCTCTGGGTACAGTGTCAGTCAGAAATAAAGTATGCTGGAGGTTTTTTTCTGTTTCTCTAATCAGAAACAAAGCTTTCTAATCAATAACCTTCAGACTTCACAAGGAAAGAGATATGGACAAATGTACATAAAATTCCACAAGCTGTTGTACTTCATGCGCAAAACATTGTTGTTCTGTTGTTAAAACTGCAGGTTGTTAATATACCAGTATAAATGGGCAGGCATGGCTGCAGAATCTGTGTGATAGAATGATGCTGGGAAGACAACAGACAGCAGAGAGCAGAATGGTCTCTTAGAATCAAAAATCAGCAGAAGCTGGGAGACGCAGCTACTGCCACTGAGCAGCTGGTTGGTGGTGTCCTGTCTCCATGAGAGGCAGCAGCTCCTGATGTGGGCTGAGTTACAAGTCAGACAGAGCTCAGATCTGCTGCTTCTCCAGAGGTGTCAGCATCTTTCCATGCTCTCTGCAACATGTGCATGTCAGACATGTTTAAGATGCATCTGGTGTGCTTTAAATACTGAATTAGATACATGGTCACTTCTTTGGTCACTGTTTGGATATAGGTCACTGAGTATCATGCCTGGCAGGTATGAGATGTAGAAGGAACAGAGTCTATGACATAGAGGAGATAAAGATTTATTCAGTATATATTTTGCTTAGACTCTATTTTTCTGTGCAAAATCATTATTCACTAAAAGGACAGGCACAGCCAGTCTTTCGCCCTCATGAGCTGGAACATTTTGCTCTTGCAGCATAATCAGATTTTCCAAGCAAAACTCCTGGTTATTTCAGTCACATTTATGCAGCCGTACAAGGCCTTGGCAAAATTCAAGCACTGCAGAGCATGGTAACATTTCAAAGTATAAAATTTAAATCAATAACATATACTTAAATTTTAAAGGCCAAATTAAAAAAATATATTGTGTCTACAAAATATGCACACAGGTAACTGATGGTATTTTTCATGTATTGAGTGTACAGTCTACAACAGTGTAGAAGGTACCTGCACCAGTGATACCCAGAATCTCAATGGATCATATTCAGCATTCTTTCATTTCCTGGCAAGTTTTGGCTTGTGTTTTGCAAGTGCAAAGGTTTAAGCTTAAGATCAAATCTTTATAAAGAATGGAGAATGAGTTAGAAACATGAAATAAAAGACCCTAGAAAAATCTGTGTAGGAAATAATATTTTCTAACATACATTGCTTTCCACGATTGGCTGAGACTTGGTGTTAAAATAGTTGAATAAATAAAGCAGAGCGGCACTGCATTTTGTGCAGTAAGGCATAACTGTTGGTTCAAACCAATGAGGTGAATGCACTACAGGCTTTGGTGGGAGCTTGGCTCAGCTGTATGATAAAGGACTAATTATAAGACCCAAATTGCTGTCAAATTAATCCCACCTTGGTACCAGGCACAGAATTTCTGTGCATCATTCCCTTTCACACCAGTTCTGTCTGTCCATCGCTTGTTCTGCTTAGTATGTATGTCTGTGCTGTGCAAGGTCCAAATACAAATCCATAAGCCATCATTTCCTGAGGTATAACTACATTTCTGCCACTGACTTCCTCAGTCATTCAGCTCTCCCTTACCTTCCCCAGCTGTAAAATGGGGAGAGAGACCCCTATGCAGGAAGTTGCACACTTTTGTCATAGTGCTAATCACCACAGTGTCTCTATGAATGCTTATAAAGTGCTTTGAAGACGAAAATTGCCAAAGAAGTGCTAGGGATGATTATTATAAGTTAATGAATAAATTTCAACATGTATTTGATTGCCAGGTAATTCAGAAGGGAATCACCAACCCTTCCTTCTCTTCGAAGAAGAAAAGTTGACAGTCAGCTAGTTGCTAATTAGCACTCAACTGAAATGCCTCCAAAGCTGAGTGCTCCCAGTTGAGTCCTTTAAAAAGTAAGCTTTCAACTAATTGAAATATGCTGAAAGTTGAGCAGTGGGTGAGGTGTGTAACAGGTAAATCAGTATGGTGGAGTTGGGTACGTAGAAGGAATATTAAGCTTTTCCAGGTAGGGACTAGAACTTTTGGGGGAAATGCTAGCCAAAATGAGCATGTCTTTTTCATATTCACACATCTGTTCTCTTTCTCAGGCCCAGTTTGTAATCTGTCACAGGCAGGCTATGCTGCCATATATTTGTGAGGGCAAGTTCAGGAGGAAGGGTTGCTTAAAGATTGTGTTGAAGTCTGGTGTTGCTTATTTCTTACTGTATTGAGGGGTGGTTATAATGATTCTTGCTTTGGGCTGAGCTAGACTTAAGAAATTTTGAGTAACACATTGCTTAATACGTTAGAGCTGAGTGACTGTGCCACCTGCATTTAATTCATATTTAGCTTGTCTGTAAGGGAAACTAGTGTATCAGAAAGGGGCTTGGACTCTTTAGGTCCTTACCTCTCTGCTGGCCTGTTTGATTTTTCACTGGAGGGTCAGTCTCCCAGACCACAGTCTGCTCCTGTAGCCTCCCCCACCACTTTGGATTTTTTTTTTGGCTGTCTGCCAATGCTATAAACCGCAGTACAGTCTTCTCTGCTGCTGAAGGCTGTTTTCTTCCTCAGCCGCTGGGAGATGGCTGCAAGAGGCAAATGACAGGAATTTCATCCCTTTCTTTTCCCTGCTTGACTGCTCTGGATTCACCATCCTCAGCATCAGCTCTTCAAGCTTTCTTCAGAGAAAACACACTCAGCTAAACTTGTTGAGCACTTTGGGTGAAGAATCTCAGTTGCTCCAAATAGCACTTACCAGAGTCAGCCTCCAGTGAAAATCCACCCCAAACTTCAGCAGCATATATGGGGCAGGCAGAAAAAAAAAAACCCTCATAGGGTGAGAAACTACCAAGGCAGATATTTAGAAATGATTCATGGAAAAGGAACTCTGTACTCTGAAACGGGCTACAGGCGGGTATGGATGATACGAAGGAAAATTGGAGAAATGGAGTGAGCACAGAAACAAGGGGGAGATGGAACAAAACAAGACAGAAGTGTTCTTGAAGCTGCTGGATTCTGGAAAGCAGCCTTCGTGGTGTCCTCAGAGATGCAGCAAAAACAAGGTATATAAAATCACTTTGGTGTTTTACTAGTCTGGAAGATGATCTGGTTCTGTCAATGGGCAGGTGTTCTTTGGTATCCTGAAGTTATTGCAGCCCAGGGAAGCCCCCCTGGATGTCAAGGGCTCAATATTTCACACTTGGGACCTCATATTCTCCTCCCAGCACCTCATGGAGCTGTTTCCCTTGACAAGAGTCCTCTCTGGCATGGCCACCATGTACTTTGTAGTTACAGTGCCCAGGTGTGATGCAGGGTAGGTGGAGGCCTCCCAAGTATACTGTCCACTCAGGGTGCCACACCAACAGCATAGTGAGGAGCAAAATGAAGGCTCTTAGTGCTTAAAGCCTAAGTCCCTTGTGAGCTGAAGAGCCAGACTCTGCAGCTGAGAGCTCCTACAGACCAGTATCGCTTCTGCATTAAGCACAAATGGAGGACACTTAAAACACACTGAACACTGGCTTACCATAGCTTAATTGGAGACATGATAAGTCAGTCTGTCTGCTATATCTTGGTATGCTTAGGGGGCCCATCACTGTAACACCAAGATATGATTTGCACCACTTTGAGTTTGTCTCATGTTTTCTTCCCAACTCTCTCTGCTGCAGGTGCTGTGCATGTACTGTATGAGTAAAACAGACAGACTGCTTGGTCAGAGATGGGCTGGCTCCTCAAAGACTGCATTCAACTGAGCATTCATAAAGTTCCAAGACAAAATTTAATATCCATTTTGATTGCAGACAAAGACATTGTGTACGCTGCAGAACTAAAAAATATTTAAAATCCCTTTTGTGTTATCTATTCAGAGGTACTTCTAGCATCATTGGTGAGTGCTGGAGCTGTAACTCTAATTTACTAGCATTAAATAGGTGAAGAGAATTCTTAGAATTGTCATATGTATCAAATTACCATTATATGTAATTTATGCAAGGTAGGTTTGAGTTTGCAAAAAGCCTGAAGCATTTAAAAGTTGTGAACCCTTCTTGCTGCGCTGTAAATTCTGAAGCACAGTTTTGGGGGGCCCCACTTACAGATTTTTTAAAAACCTTCCTGATAAAAATAATCATGTCATTTATTAATGACAGAAAAGGACAATTATCATGATCAAAAAAAATGTAGTCTACATGGAAAAAGCCTGGAAGTGTATACTGAGTCCAGCAAATATTTTTAACAATGGATTAAACAGATTTATTTAGTTTCCTGTCCACAAATTGTCTGTGAAAGGACAGTGTTTTCCGGAATATGTTTTTTATTTCAATATATTAATATTTAATGCAAACAAATTACAGCTTCTAGATTTCTTATAAATTGCAAGCATCTGGTACACTCTATTCTATAGCTGAAGAAATTAACGGCAGTATTCAGTTCTGAAACCTGTCAAAATCCTGTGTTTGAGCTCAGCAATTGAGCGTATATTACAGATGATGGGGGATTGCTGGTGGTTCTTCATTGTGCAACCCAACTTTTGATAAGGAAATTTCATTTAGTCACTCATGAGCATCCACAGGAAAACAGTTTTGTTCTTTTACCTAAGGTCACTCCATCAAAAGTCTTCAACGCTATCTGGCTTTTGTATAAAAAAAGGACAGTTTGAAAAGGTAGTTCTGTTATTTTTTTTCAAGAAATTAATGTTTACTTGAGTATTCTCAAGAAATCTCATTTCAAGTACCTCTAGTTTTTAGCTCTTCATTTGCTGTGTATCTTTAAGATCAGTCTCTCCCTTCCTGTCTTTTCAACAGCTACAAACCACCTTAAATGTATCCTTATAAACCTGATTACTGACAGAGACTGAACAGTCAACGCATACCAGGGATAAATACAGCAATTACACCTATTTACAGCTGTATCTCTTTTCTGCATTCTTATTATTACAAAGTGGTTATTAAAAATAGTGCAGCCTTCAGGGCTGCTTCGACTGTCAGCTTGGCAAAGCGAGGACTGTGCCTCGGTTGCGCGTGGCGCTTTTGACAGCACTGCGTTACGGGGTTTTCGATGCTGCTTGGTGGCATGGCGTGGCAGTGGGCAGCGTGGGTGCCCTCGTGGTGGAGGCTGTGCAGGACCCCCTGTGCCAGGGGCTCCAGTAATAGTCACAAGCAGAAGGCAGCACCCAACCACGTGTGAAAGCATAAACAGCAGAGACAGATGAACAAACTGCTCTAGTTCATCCCTTCTTGCTCCCTGCTTGTGTCCTGGAGGAAGTTTCTGCTGTTGGTTTTTGGTCCTTCTATCGTAGTGCATCTCAGCTACTCGCACACGCTGCAGATTTCATGCTGGTGGGCGCAGAGGAAGAGGACCTGCACCCTTCTGCTCCACCAAATCCACGCTTCCCCTGAAATGAAGGAAAAGTGTCCTCCAGAGCTGTCAGTGGAGTCCTTGACTTACGTGGGTCCTTCTGTTTCTGCCCAGGAGAGGGCAATCCGGCACCCAGACATCAGCCAGCTCAGCGCACCATGTCTCGAGGCTCCTTGGGGTGTCAGGGGCCTGTGTGGTTAGTGCCTGGCCAGATGGACATGAAACATGGCTCTGTCTCCGCTGGTGGGGTCTGACAGCACCCTCCTCTTACCCAGTTGTCCTTCCTTGGTGGGGATTGCGGGCCCGTGTCCTGCTCCCTCCCCGCTCTGCCGTGCCACCTCTTTTCATGCCTGGGTGCAGCACCTACACTGGGGGCCAGGTGAGCCTACACGGTGCGGAGATTTGAGGACTGGGTAACCCAGGTGGTGCCACAGCCCTCCCTTTCTGGGCTCTGAGCAGTGGGGTAAGGCTCTTTGCTTTGCGACACGGCAGGATTCACATGTGTATACACCCATGTAAATGCAACTCTGCACACACCATTTTCTCATCTATTTGTAGCAGTGTATATGCAGCCACATAAATACATTCATTTTCAGATTTGGAAAGACTAACTAGTTGCTTCTTGTTTTTCTCCACCTCTTTTTTCCTCTGCTCACATTAAACTCATTTTCCAGATTAAGGAATTTATTGATTGTCCTAAATCTTGGGCCAGATGTTTGCCTTTGACCCCAGAGCCGCTTTGGGTAGCAGCTTGATGCCAGTGGGGTTTGGAGCAGCCCTGGAGCAGTACTGGCTGCACGCCCCCTAACCAGCATTCCTGGAGAGCACACAAAACTTTAAAGGCAGCAGATCCAAGTGGGAATCGAGATGACACTGTCAGGATCCCTGTAACTTTATTTCCCTTTGATTCTGCCTTCTGTTTTACTGTTCTGCGCATCACACTGGTCTAGATGATAACAGGCAACTGGAAGTGCTGCCGGAGCCTGTAATTAGCAGGTTCCTACCCTGGGACTCGGTTCTTGCTGGTGGGCTGTAGGTGTGCGATAATTTGCCAGTTAATCAATGGGAATTATTAAAATATCACTGCATATTTTTGCTTTGCGCTAGACCCATACACAGAAGCTCTTATATGGGTGAGTATCTGGGGTTCCCAATCATGAAAGCAAATTCTACTGCTTATTCACTTTCAGTACTCCAAGTTTGTCTTTTTTTTTATTTTAAAGCAATCTCTTCCTTTGCCCCCAGCCCAGCCAAAATGACAAATATTAATGCCATTGCCATGTTTAACTTCTTGAAACTGTGAATTTTAGCCTAGTCAAAAAGTCCTTAAAACAGATATAGTTTTCAAGCTATGCAAAATTCCACCATTTTAATTACAAAAAGCCGTGTGTTCCGTCTTGGGCAAATATGTTTTACTTTGGATTTGCTTTGCAAACAAAGTAAAATCCACAGTTTGGTAGGTGGATTTTTTTTTTTTTTGACATTTATTTAAGTGGGTGGTACTTCAGCCATAAAAATTGTGTATATTAGTGCTGTATCTCTGTAATTTTTCTGGTCATCTTGGTTTTAGTCTTTAAGGGACCCTTGCTGGGATCTGTTAAGAGTACAAGGTAGATGCAGGGAAATTTTCTCCTAGGTACGTAGCCATATTAGAGGCTTGTTGTGCGGCCCAGTGAACCCTGGCAGAGCCCTGCCACTGTCATTGCAGCACTATTGGGCCAAACATTGTACACGCTATTTATTAAACTCAGCACCTCCTGTGGTGGTACTGGAGTGACAGTGTAGTGTTGCTACATAGCTGGGGAGCATTAAAAGAGAGAAGTGAAATACCCCATGTATTATCTGTTGGCTCTGTGTTTAGTGACAGAAGCTGTGGGAAGTCTATAAAACAGCTCAATACGTCACTTCTTATGGAAACTAATATTCCACCAGAGCGTACAGAAATAGTTTTGGTAAACAGCAACTGGTACGTCAAAGATAAATTGTGATCCAGATCAGTGGTCACTAGTATAAAACGATGAACTTCTGTATTTTATCCTGAAAAGAGAACTCAGATTTTTCAGATTTAGCCAAATGCCAGTGAAAACTGGAATTTTTCAAATCTGTCTTAGAATATTCCTATATTCAGTCAGATTCAAATTAATTTTTTGGCAGTGGGTGAAGCCATATCACGCTCAAATGTTTTTTGGGATTATTATATACAGATTTAGAAAAGGTAATGGCGTGTGCCTTGATTTCCCCATCTGTAAAATGGGCGATCCTGCAGCGTTCCTGCGAAGCACCCTGGCTAGGGAACCGCTGTGATTGCAGATGATTGTTATTCTCTTAATCATATTAGTTAACTAAATCTGTTCCTAGAGTGGTTCCATTTGCTCAAATGAATTTACATGAGAGATTAATTCAGCGCTGTTTATTGTTGTTTTTACATTTATTCAGTACTGTAAATAATGCCTGATACTTTACAGCTGTGTATAAAGGCACTCTCTGTGCTTCAAGGGCTTTTTTGTACAGGTAATTTGAAGGCTCCCCTCTTAAACCTTGCACTTTCCCATGTAGCGGATGAGCCCATTTTGTTTCCTGTATATGTTGAGGACTTTTTGTTCACGTGGTATCCACTCCCAGCGCTTTCCTGCAAGTATGATCCAACAGATGAAGTTCATCCTTCACCTCCAAAGGGTGATTATCTCCCCTTTGCCCTCCCCTCCCCGCTCGCAGCCCCCGCCCCCCAATTTTGGACATCTTTCATTTGCAATGTACTCTAACCGCTACTGGATTTGTGCACAGGAATGATCCTGAAAATAGGGACCGGTCTCCTACCTAGCCGCCGCCACCTTTAAGCCAGATAGCTGCTTTTGAAACGATCCATTTGTTTATTTCTAACCCCCGCCGAACGGGCCTGCCAGCAGTTAGTCGGGGGTCTCGTTCTCCCACCCGGCTCTTTGTGTTTTTATGTTTTTCCGGGAGGTTTCTGTTATTGGCGTGTGACTGCTCTCCATTGTGTGAAGTGTGGTGTACGGAGGCTCGCTCTTTGTGCGGGCTCCCCNGCCGCTCGGAGCGGGCAGCGCTGCGCTGACGGCAGCCGGCTCGGAGCGGGTGAATCACCAGCCGAAGGCGGCGGGGACTGTCGTGGCCTGTGTTTATGTATTTTGTAGTAATCACATTTCTGACATTACCCAAGCGTGCTCCTCGCAGAGGGTGATTGGCTCAGGCAGCTTTTAAACCACCTATATGCTAACAAGCCTTGCTGCCAGGTTCCTGAGGGGTCCTGGCTGGGAAAAATTAAACCCAAACCTTAGACCTCTGTCAGGCGGAGAGGAAAATTATATTTTTGAACTAGTCTACAGCGCGGACAGGAAATGACCCCTCCAGAAACCGCTGCTTTAAAAACGAGCGGTGGTGCCTGAAGCTATCCAGTCTCTCTCTCCCTCCGGAGCCTGTGCGCTCCCGCTCCCTCTCCCCCCCCGCCTCCCGCTATAGAGGGCTCCCACAGCAGTTCCCAGCCAGTGCGTGCAGCCTGGATGTGTGTGTGTGTGCGCGCTGCTACTTTGTACTGTGAAGAACACACAGCCCATGTGCTCTGTATGGATGTTGATGATACTCTGTGTAGCTTGAATCTCTGCAAGCAGGCAAGATGTCCAGCACACCACATGACCCTTTCTATTCTTCTCCTTTTGGCCCATTTTATAGGAGACACACACCATACATGGTGCAACCAGAGTACCGAATATATGAAATGAACAAGAGGCTGCAGTCGCGGACGGAGGTAAGTCCCTCAGCCTTCTTTTCCTGTGCATGGACCGTGGTAGGTTTCAGCCCGAATTCCAGCTGAAGCGTCCCACTAGACAGTGCAGTATATGCAGGCACGAACCCTAATTAATTTAGTAGTTTAATTGGGTAATCCCTCATTATGTTTCCACGCAGAGCAACTCTTTGAGGAGATACCAGCTTAGGCTGAAATCTTGAAATTACAGTACAGCACTTCAGGACTGATTATAATGCTGGTCTCAGGAAATTTCTTTGCCTTAATGTGTTGTTTGCTCAGGATCTGTCCTGCTGGCATTTGCAGCTATAATATTGCAAGGTATCGCTTGAGCTTTTGCACAAAACTAATTCAGAAATGTTGCAGGTGAAGGGGGAGAGACGAACCTTTCTCTGGTTTTGTTTTGTAAACTCGTTCAAATTAAAAATGAATGATAACAGAAAACAGGAGCAGAGTTTTAAAAACTTATTCCTAGGCTGCACTTAAAGAACACATGTTCGGGACGACCGACAAGAGAAATTCATGTTTACGTTCAGAATGCCGTTGCTTTTAGCGAGAGAGATGATCAGTTCACGACTTTATCATATAGCTGTCAAAAGTACCCAATTAATGTAAACTACATTCACTGTTGGTTATGCTTTGTATAATCTGTTAGTGGTTTATACACCCTGGCTTCTACACCCAGATCAGCCTCCACAAATAAGCTGAATGGGAAGGGGAAATACTTTTGTCACTTAAAGACAAAAAATAGTGGAGGCTGCATCTTGTTATTTATGTGGTTAAATCAAGCACACATTTTAGTCTGTTGAAGTGAAAACTGTGTGGACTGAATCAGGCTGCATTTCTGCCCATGTGTCTGTGTTTGTGCAGCAAACATTCTTGGTGCTGCAATTTTTCACAGTAGTTTACTAGTGGTGCCCTGAAAACACTTTTAAAAAGTATTAATCTTTTATAGTGAATGGCTTTATAGAGAGGCAGCTATCTGCCAAATTCATGCCATGAAGCATGGTAAAGGATCTCAGATTGATCTGTTTGTTGTGTTGTAATTCTTTAAGAGAACATGAGGTTATCATACAATAAAACACACATGCCTGAATTGTCAGCGAAGCCATGGAGAATCTGTGACGTTTAATGTATATGATACAGCTAACGAGATGTGACCTGCTTTCTGATTGGGTAACTGCTACGGGGTAACTGCTTTTCTAACACTGTTATCACTGCTAGTCTTAAAACATTGCCGTGGAGTAATTGGTAAATACACTTCAGGCTGGCTAAAAACTCCAAGCGGCTCAGTGCTCCCAAAATCATGGCAACTGTTTGTCAGCTTTGCCCCAAGTTGTTGGTTGCGGAGGGTCACTGCCATTTAGACAGAATGAGGGGGCTTGGGGGGTTTATTTGCTACTGCTTATTTGTCAGTGTCTTGCAACTCTGTTCCTTACATTCCTGTACATATTAATGTAATAATTTCTAGACTTTTTCAAGTGAAAAGAAGAAATATGTATCATTAGGTGATTCCTTCAGGGTTTTATATTCAAGCTGTTCTGAAAAGCTGTCAGTGCTAATTTAGCCTTTTTACATATTATTTTAGTGGTGCTTTTAATAATTGACCAGTTTCTGATTGCAGCTCCTTTACAAATGTTACACTAGAAAAGTTTTTGAGGGACTTGTGAAACAACTTCCCCCTCCTGCGTTGCTGAGGTGTGCTGAGTTAGACTTCAGCGCATTTAATTGCAGCTTTTGCTGTGCACATTCACATGGATTGTTGTGGGCAAAAAAGCGATAACCTACACTTCCTTGCAAGTACTGCCATAGGTTTCAGCAGCATTTTACTTTGACAGGCAGTGCTTAGTTAATGAAGGCCCTTATGCTCCAGCATTTCTGTTATTTGCTCAGAGTAAAAATACTTTTGCCTTGTGATTGTTGAGTGTTTACATTCTGGTTCTCTGTTTTTTAATTTCTGAGCTCTGTGCTGTAAGCATTGTTGTTTGTTGAAATGTATTTTCTAGCTAGCTTCAGCTCATCTCATTCATCCTCCAATTAAAACACCTTCCTTAATAAAAAAAAAAAAAATTTAGTTTTCTGGGACACTTACAGTGACTACGTGTGGACAGCCTGTAAAGAATCACGCTGGCTTCTGAGGCAGGTTGGGACTGGAAGTTTCACATTAATTTTACGCACTTCCAAGCATGTTTGGGATTGGTAGCTGAAGACTTTTGGAGCATGTATAACTAGCTCTGAATTTTTTGCATCCAGACCGATGGAGCTCTGTATGTCATGGAAGGAATGTGCTTGTGCTGTGGGTGATACAGGCTTACTGCATGAACGTTTCTCTTCAGGCAGTCTTTGGAATAATGTAGGCACTGGTCTCTGAAGGAAGGCTGCTTGTACTCTGTGAGCCCCAGGGGGTAGGTGAGCGCAAGCAAAGCAGCTTAAGGGGAAAGGAATTACAAAGAAACTCTCCAAAAGACTGGGGGTAGCAAGCTGGCAGATTCCACTTAGGCCCAACTTCTGGAGAGAGCCAGTGGCAAATGGGGATGCGTTAAAAAATGGGAACCTACAGCTCTTATCCCAAATATATCCTTGGAAAGCCTTTGGGATATTCCTGTTTTCCTACAAAATAAAAATGTTCTTAATAATCCTTTAGAGTCAGATTCTCTGCTGTCCCTTGCAGCAGTGGAAGTTCCAAGGCAGAGCAAAACGTACATAATTTGATTAAGTTGTACAGAGGATGGATGGAGAGCCTATGAAAGGAGTATCTGTATGTCATGTCTGTCTGTTTTTTCCCCCTCCATCTGTAGAGCCCACCTTTGTAGTGAATTCCTGTAGCTGCTCTCCAGAGCTTGCAGGTAGGTGAGAAATTATTCAAAAAAAGCAATGGGCTGGTAAAGACACCATTAGGGAATCCACCAGTAAATGCTTTTTCTACTCCTGCTCTCCCAGCAGCAGGGTCTAAGGTATTTTGGAGGAGGTAGAAGTGTCCTCAAAGTGGCTCTGTGCTTGGGGATCCTCCCTGAGAAATCTACTTCTTCCAGTCTGCTTTGTGTCAGCATTGGGTGGAAGGGAATAATAGTTGGTGTGAAGGATGTGCTCAGTGTGTTAAGCAGACAAAGTACAGAGTGATAAATAAAGGTCATTTAGATGCAGCATGGCTATCTTTGTTGTTCTTGTTTTCTTTGGGAAGAAATGGTAGTCATGAAAGTAAAGAATTAGCAACTCTAGCTTGTGCTAGATGTGCAAACTTTTGCTCTCCAAACTTCTCACAACTTTATGGGCTCCTCAGGCAGGACCTACAACTGCCTTTTTAAATTCAGGGTCAGTCTTAGGCGAAGAATTCCAATCACACCCAGGCAGGGGGTGGTTTTATGATGTAAGTACTGGCAAAAGTCCACCACCTAGCTAATTCTTATGTGATCTAAAGTAAATTAGGGAGTCTGAGTTACTAACTAGTGTACAGGAACACCTTACCTTCCTTAGAAGTTTTTCAAAGAAATCTAATCTGTTAATACTTTTTTCTAAATGGAAATTAGTACGTGCTTTCTTAATAATACTTTGGGAGCATCTAGTGCCATTTTGTAATGCATCAACAATCCTGATTTAAAGAAGTAAAATGAATATTTAAATGTTTAATAATCTCTGGCAGATATAAAGATAAATCCTATTTACTTCCATCATAGTTGATTAACTTTCTGGTTAACCAAAATGCAGCTGTTTCCTTGCTCTGTGTGTGGTTTTAAGGATTTCATTACCATTCACTCAAACTCAGTTTATCTTAATATTTTTATATCTGTGTTAGTTTAACATTTCAAGAAAGCAATCCTGTTGTGGCATAATCAGCAGTTTCTAAAGTTCTAGGTAGCAATACACAGCATAGGTAAATTAGCTTAAATATTTTCTCTGTTTTTCATAAAACTTGATGTTTTAAAAAAAGCCTCTTTTCCTCTGATGTTGTAAATCCTTTTCTGTTCTAATTTTTAATAATTTGAAATTGCTCACACTTAAAACAAAAGGTGATTATATCTTGCCTATAATTATTTTTCAGTAACATTACAGTGCGCTGTGGATAGATCACTTAAAGTTGCTGACAGTTTAAAGTTTGAGGCGTTGCTGTATTGCCAATAATCAAAGAAATGTATCAAGCCTTTCACTTATTTATTTAGTCCGCTATACTGTTAGAACTTCTGCATATCACAATATATTAAATTCACCTGTATCTCTCTCTGTCACTACAAGAGATTATGCTTTACATCACCATTATATGCAAAACACAGCTTTCCTTCTGGCTAAGAGAGCAGTGTTTTAAGGGTGACTAGAGAACTTGATCAGTAGCGTATTTGTTTTAAAGACAATCAGCTTAATCAAATCATATAAAACTATTAAACTGTATAGTGAATTCAACAAAAGTAGAGATTTCATGATGGAAGAAAATGTAAAGAAAATTAAAAGGAAAATAAAGGAGGATGTTATGATTATTTAAAAGCTACTAAATGGACTGGAAGCTTACACAGACATTTGTATTTAACCAAATATTTAAAGCAAATCAAAGCAAAACAAAATTTCTACAGTTTAATGGAAGTCTCTTGTTTTACTTCCTCACATTGCTATCTGATGAAATAATCTTTTCTTCTTCTTCCTGATGCATTTTTAATAGATTAGTCATAAAAATCTATGTTGTGACATCACATTTGTTCACATAGCAACTTAGTATCGCAAACAGATCTCTCATATTGTGTACATAAGTCTGAGTTTGTCCAATGAGTTTGTTTTGTTGAGGGGAAAACACATAAACTTCTGTCTCAAAGTATTTTTGAGGAAATATTCTTTACCCACAAATATACTAATACTTAGCAATTCTAGGAACATAAGTATTTTAAAACAGTACTTCTAAACCGTGCTTTGCTTAAACTAAAAGGTCAGTTTTAAAAGAAAACCCTTGAGCTCCTTTAGGCAGACACGGACTTCAGAACGGATTCAAGGCTCTTTTTACTGATTGTCTTTTATTTCATATATTTTTTTCATCCCTTTTAAAAATTTCAGTTGCAGCTGTTTTCAATTAAAATTGTTACAAACTAACAATTCTTATGAGGCTGGGGGAGAAAAAAAAGACTCTACTTCCTTTCCATGCTGATCCTTAGCTTACAATCAGGGATGTCTTGCTGCTTTTTTTTTTCCCTAAAGTTATAATATAGAATGTAAACTGCACGCATAAGGAACAGGGAGCTTTTGGAGGCAGGGGCTGGTGAGGGGGGAGAGACAGTCAGTGTGAAAGTGTAAAAATGGATCTCCTCTGCAAATCTCTCTGATGCTTACTAGATCATTTTCTATAGAGGAACGTTTTCAACCCTTCCTTTTGTCTTTTTCATTCTTTACTCTTTAAACCATAAATCCACTTAAAAAAACTTAAACTTGGTCTTTCCCTGATGTAAACAAGATTTACTATGCAGATCCAGTCTCAAAAATAGAAGCCTCTGGATGGTGAGAAGGAACAAAATAGAGATCATAACAAGGGCCCAGTCCTGTGCTCTTATTTAAGCTGGAGTTTTGCCTGCAGTAGGATTGCAAGATCAGATAAAAAAAATATAATTTGTTTTTGGTATATACACTTTCTTTGTTTACAGAAAAAGGTTATGGGTAGATTGCTAAACTCATTGCAATATTTTTTAGCTGGACTCCTCACTTCAAATGGTATTTTTTTGTATCTTTTTGCCAAAAGTTGCATATCTGCTGTAAACAGGCATTCCAACCGTG
>WAAD01008250.1:43922-70527 GCA_013389945.1 Fregata magnificens
AGTGAAAGAAACCTCCCTGAACCCCGGGCTGAAATCTTCTCCCTAGGCTTGTGTCTTTCTTTTCCTCAGTACATTCTTTCTGTGTTTGGTTCCTCTTGGAATTTCAGAGAGAAAGCACTTTATGGTCAGAATACTGTTTCCATTTCTATTACATTGTGGTGGACAGCTGTGCCCTTCTAAACTAAAGCCTGTAAGTTACTGATCTAAGCCAAATAGTATATTTGGTACTCCTGAGGTAACTGGGGATCAACTAGAATCACCTGCAGACCATAAACCTCAGTATGAGAACCCCTGATGCTTCTGGAGACAACTCTGGCACTTTTGTGCCTTATGGGGCTAGTGAAAAATCACTGACCTGGAAAAAGGAGACCTTTGCAGAACTAAACATGAACTAGGACTTTTTGGCTTTCTAAGCCTGTCACCTCTTCAGGACTCAAGAGTGTTGGTAATGTAGAGTCTTTGCAAAGGCCATAAATTTTATAGGAGCAGGCTGTCCTCTCCATGAGACTTAGGTTCCCTTGGCACCATCTTGCTGTTTATACACAATTGTCAAGACAACATGAAGCTGGTGTTCCTGTCTGCATCATACAGACTTGAAGCATGAGACTTGAGCGTAGCAGACTTCTTCATTATGAATAACTCTGATAACTACAGCAAAAATATAAGTGTCAAACTAGAACTTCTTCCTAAGGTCTTTCTGTTGTCAATATTTACATCCAGGTACTTGGCCAGGGCAGAGTCACAAACTCACAACTGACACAGTAAAGCCATAACTTTATGTAGATTTCAAAATGTACTTAAAATCTACTGCCTGGTTACCTGCAAAGTAAATAGTTAGGTCTTTGTATCCTTCCAAGCAACTAAAAATTAGCACATTGCTGTAATATCTATCACATGTGATCTGCAATACCTGCTGATATCCATCTTTCCTGATTCTAAGTCACAGAGTCAGCTTGCCAAGCCTAGTTAGCTGAGCAGAAACATTCAAATCTGTCTGTACCGTTTGTGTGTGTGTGTTTAAAAAGGGAACGGGGAAATCTAATCTTTGGGTGTAGTTTTGCCATCAGGTTACTCACGTACAGCAAATTCAATATCTGTCCAGATCCTGTCCATTTTACACAACTGCTAGCTGCAGACTAGAGCATCCTTCATGACCCAGAAGAATTGCACAGGCTAGTTGGATGACCTTATCTGTTGCATTCAGAGGGCAAATGAAACATTATGTGTATATAAAAGTGATCATACTTGGAAACCCCTGATTAAGGCAGACCCAATAATAGACCTAACTGTAGATCCACTGTGCTCATTCTTCAAAAACTAAATACCTGGAAAAAACCCAACTGTCCCTGTTTGAGTATTATTATGTGCAGTCTTACATCGCCTGTGCAGCGGACTATTTTTACTTTTCTTTTGGACTTTCAAACATTTGCTTTTTCTAACTACATTTTTTAATTAGGTTATTTTCTAAAGTAGTAAATTGAGAAAATTATGACTTCCAGTACATTGCACATTTAAAGCATTTCATGTACCTTATTTTGATTCTTGTTCCAGTTGTGTAGTTTTGCCTCAGCCATTAGCAGAAGATTGTATCAGAGAAAGAGTTGCCATCTGTCCTAGAGCAGGTTACAAAGAGATTTCTGAAATATTAATCACCACATTATACAAAAAGAAATAGTCTAAATCTTTAAATACAGTAGTGACATGGAGAGAGGAAAATGCTCAGAAAACAAGAAAGTAAAGAGAGTGAAACTTGTTAGTTTTATTATTGTTTAAGCTGAAGCATCCTCACCATATTCCCTCCCTCAGGAAGGCAGTCAGCGGCACCAGCATTCCTAACCGTCTCCTCTTCTACGGACTAGAGATCCTCCAGGGTGCGATTGGCAAGGCAGGCATGAAACCTGCTTTGCCGCTAGATTTACAACCAGGATAGTATTTTACAGTTGGACAAAGGGAATGTGAAATGCCTCGCACCTAGAATGCTATGTTTTCTTCATGCAGTTTACAAAAGTCTCACACGGGGGTTATGCAGCAGTGGAAGAAGGCCTACAGCTGTCTGTTTTACTCCATCCCCCATATTCTGATAGTAACTCGCCTTTTCAGATCAGTATCACCGTCTTCCATAATTCTTGTATCCACTTTAAGTACCAAAAATGTTTCCATGTTACTCTATTTGGCATCACAATAATGTTATTGTGACTAGAAAGGAAAAGAACTGCTGTAAAATAATTCTTTTAGAGCATATGAAAATTCTTGTTGAAGTTGTTCAGCATCTCGCAGGAGGGATCCTCCTTCCTTTTGGTGCTCAGACAGTGTTTCTCCACCTTTCTTCTTCACCATACCACGATGTTAAAAACATTGACAGGGTATAGATTCTATATGTGCATTTCAACCATACAACTTGCTATAGTGGATGAAGACAATACAACAGCTCTATCACTTCTACCTAGACTTAATCACTGGAGTATCGGTTAACCCTTAGGGTAATTAGGTAATAATGTTGCTGATGTGATTTGAAGTATCATTTTAAGCAATTAGAAGTTCAGATATAATGTGCTGCAATTATGCATTATATAGCACATCTATCTATTTTACAGAGCAAAAATTACCATATGTTTTGTGGGAAGCTTGGCATTTTGCACTGACTGGAGTTCTGCTTGTATTTACGAACAGCATGCCTGTAAACTATGGTAATAACTCTTTGAAGGCCACACCTATGCACATTGCTGATTATGTTAAAAAGCATAGGCCCATTTTAATGAATGTGTTGGCATGAATAATG
This sequence comes from Fregata magnificens, assembly GCA_013389945.1. Classification (NCBI taxonomy): domain Eukaryota; kingdom Metazoa; phylum Chordata; class Aves; order Suliformes; family Fregatidae; genus Fregata; species Fregata magnificens. Next base: position 46,702 of record WAAD01008250.1, read on the forward strand.
GGACATGAAAAGCCAACACACTGGGTAAAGGTTCATTACCTGAGTGCAACAAATACTACATGCAAAATTTCCATGACTATTCACTTGAGTTTAACAGTGAATTTGCTTTGGCTATGCTTGTGCTCTTTATGCGTTTCCATGAATGTTTGATCAATGGAGTTTTATTCTTACAAATAATTGCAGAATGCAAATTTCAATTTGTTAAGCATCCTAGAAGGAAGTTGCTTATTTTATATGGGCTAAGCTGAGAGGCAGTGTTTCTTGTTTTGAGTTTCTAAAACCTCCCAGACAGAACCATGATACTTAGAAATTAAATACACCAGAAAAGAATCTCTGATTGCTTTGCAGTGAGGACTAACTGGTGTATGAATGTAAAGCAAATTAATGGCAATGACTGGTGGCAATGGGAAAATTATGGGTCAGTAAACGTGCATATTTTTTTCATGGGACAGGACACTGCTTACCATGCAAAGTTACTTTAGAAAAATGTAGTAAGAAAGAATTGGTGAAAAAATTCAAAGCTTCATGGCATTTTAAGCTCTAGCTCCATCTGTGCTCATCCAGTCAAGGATGCAAAACAGTAACACACAATATATAACCAATCACAGTGACACAAAATATATAACCAATCACAGCATATAGTCTTAGCAGAATATTGCATGCTTACAGCATGCTGCTTGTTATGAAAGATGAGCAAAAATATGTCTTAAATTTCAATAATTAATGCATTCAAATAAATTGTTATTAATTCCTAGCAACTCTGAGTAGAACGAAGTGGAATTCATAAAATTTATTATTTGATGTGAATTATTAGCTCATCTCTTTTCAGTACCTCTTAACACTCTGTCAGGGTTAATAATGCAAAGTAAAAAGATCAGTCAAGATGCCAGCGCACCAAGTACATCTCTTCTCTGACGGTGCTGTAAGATTATTTAACACCCACATCAAGAGCATCCTGAAGCAACCGAGTTACACCTTGACTGATTGTTTCATCCAAAGGGCTGCACTTCTAAATACACAGCGTGGCACAGACTTCCTCGTACAGAGCGGTGTTAGCACTGGTATGTAACCTGAAGCCACAACCTGCGTGTCTAGACTGACAAGAATCCTACCAGTTGAGCCACTGTGACACCTTGTGGCTTATGAAGCAACACAAGCATCTTTTAGAAAACTCACAGGTAAAAGCCAGAGGTTAAGGGGTGTTGATAAATGCCCTCTCATACGACTATCAACAGAAACCTCTTTGCTAAGTTACTTTATGTTTTTGAGATACAGTTAACTTAAGGGGTAGTGGGCTCATTTCTGTTCGGGGTCCTTATATTATGTATTTTACTGTGAAGTGTCCTAAGATGGGGAATCATTTCGCTAAGTCTGACCTGCTGCTATTATCTCCAGTGCTCTGGTGTTTGCTCATCATTCAGATTACATAAAGAAACACTGTTTTGGCTGCAGTACAGAGTAAATATTTTATTTGTTTGCAACCATTAATTTGGTTAACCAAAAGAACGCTTGAACGGAGTAAAGTACTTTTTGGTGCTGACTATGTTAAAACAGTAGCAGAGTTAAAAGTAACTAAGACACAGTAGGCATTTGGCAATGGGCACACAAGTCCTGAATTTGGGGTTAATAGGTCAGTGTTTCAACTGTGGATAAATCATTAATTACAATGAAGCTGTATTTTGCTGAGAAATTCTCAATAAACTGAAAACTGGGCCAATAATGCATGGAGCTGAGAAGGAACTCTGCATCTGTAAAGGCTCAGGACCTCACAGTACCTGACACTAGTCTCTTGATTGTCACTTCCATGTTTTCTACCATGATGATCCTGAGCATTTGAGAGGAGTTTCCTGTAAACCCATGCATTATGTCCTGTAACACTTTCCTTGGCTCTGATACTTTCAAAAACTTGGCAACAACTGGGCTGAAATGGTTGCCTTCTGTTGCCAAATACTGACTCATTGCTGAATACACTCCCTTACGATGGAAGGGGTCTGCATCCCTCTATTGTCCCTTATCTTCAGGTACGTCCACAGTGCTGTCACTTAAACATAATATGTAGACGTACATGCCCAGACTTGCATTTAACTTGCTGGTGTGGGAAGCAGTAGCAGCACAGGGCTGAGGGAGTGCAATCTGCCTTATTTCATGCATAGGTATTTTGATCCTTTGCTGAGCTTTATGCTCTTAAAGTTAGGTGGCTACTGATGCTCACACGCAACCTTGTCTTCATGATGTGTACCACTATATTTATTATAAGATTCTTGAGGCTGAGACCACCTTCTCTGTTCTTGTACAGCACTAGCACAGTGGAGTTCCGGTCTCTGTCTGCAGCTTGCTTTTAATACTATGCTATGTATCGTAACTAACTAAAGGCTAAAAGTAGATAGTAGTATTTAAAATAGTTTCAAAACTAAATCTAAATATACCACATTCACTTTGATTTCACAAATAAAAATGTTTTAATTGATATTACATGTATTTATGCACTACAAAGAATTATCTGACTAGAAAATACCATAATACTGTAGGTTCGTGGAAGATGACTGTTTAATGTTATTAACACATTTTGTTATTTCTCAAATAATTCAGCACACCCGTGCAAACCTACTGGCTTTGCCAAGAAAGTACAAATATATTTTAGGGCAGCATTCTCCTGGTTGATTTGTACATCTGATATTGTTATTAAATCTATTACTTTTTTAGTGTGATTCTTCAGTAGTTTCATATCAATCAAAGAAGCTCATTCCAAGTCCATTTTCTCTTACCAGTGGAAAGACTATCTTATCTTAAATTCCACAGGAAAAGCATATTCTTCTCGATGGGAACTGGCGCTGTGGAATATGTATCTTATTTCATGAGGATTTGGGGAGGGAATATTGTAAAGTCTTGTAATAAATAAGTTCTTGTAATAAATAAGTTCTTGTAATAAATAAGTAGAGATGAACCAGAGAGGATGTTCTAGGGAAGAAAGGCAACACTTATTTTTTTCTTTTATTGTTTGCACTCTACTGATTTAATTAGCCAGTGAGAACAGACCCACTTCGAATATTAAAAAGACAAAATCAACTCCCCCCTCCCCCGTCCCCACATCTGTTGCCTTTTGGAGACTACTTACAGTACCAAAACTACCCAGTGTCTAATAGATTTTGCTTTTTAACAGATATTACCTGTATTTGCTTGCAAATAAATGAGGTAGTTATAAATATTTTATTCTGGTTCTGAGGGAAAGGCACTATTTAAATTGTCATTTTGAAAGAAACTGGGCTACCTTAAGCATAACTAAAACATTTTTGGTGTTACACAAATGAAGGTAGTCACAGTCTTGATACATTTCTGAATGGTGATCTAATAGCAATATCTTAATGATTACCGTATTATAGAAACTTAAATAATTCCTGAGACTGCTTGAAGTTGGAAAGAGTGGAGTCCTGTGCGGGGTTATGCATTGGTCAGGAGCAGGAGAGCATAGGTAGGTAAAACTACTGAAATGATCTCTGCTCTGTTTCATTATGCTACTGCCTTCTGCAGTATCAATTAGATGGACTGAATTTCAATAAGGAAGTGAAGCAGTTCACTGCACCTTTGCTGGGTTAGGCCCACCCCTGCACAGGAGCTAGACCCTTCTTTCCAATCAGAGTCTAGAGTATGAATATTAACGCATCATCCGCATCGCAGTATTGCAGGACCAAGGGACCCTTTTCCTGCTCACTGCACATCCGATTTTGGGACCTTTGATCATCTGTGGACCCCAGAGTTCCCTTACCTTTGTTTAACACTGCATCTAAAGGCAGCATCAAAAAATGGTGGATTTTTTCAATAGTTTTTTCTCGCCATTTCTATAGGTTTATACTAGCTACTTTATCAAAATATTTTTCCTGTTGAGAGGAAAGAACTCTCCCAATTTTGCAGAAGGTAGCTTTTTAGAAACACAATTACCTATATAATTGTCAAGATTATTATTAGGAAGTGTATGAAACTATTAGGACCATGGGAACTTGGATAAACCCACCTGGTGTGCAAATTTTGTTACCAGAATAGCTGCACTAAGCTTGAGAACACTGAGTGTGATTGTAAGAGTCAACTGAGAAACATAAATTGAGAGCTCAGCCCAGCAGTCTTTCCCTTCCTTAGAGACTGATGGCACACAGATGCACGATTGCAAATAACATAGTTTGTGGGCCAATGGTGCTGTTGTGATTTAAAAAAAGAAAAAAAAAACATAAAAAAAAATTGTTTTCTCTATCACAAGCTTCCTAGGTTTGTTTCAGCCTGATCTTGTAACTGCAGCTTGTCATCCCATGCAAAGCTTTCCTGTTTACATCAATGAAATGAGCATTTGGCCCTGTACATGAAAGTGCTAGAAGAAGGTGCAGAAGCTGGTTTGGCAAAAATTTGTTTTGTGGAACCTACCTATTCTAATGGGTTTAGCAATTTTAGGTGACTTAGTTCTTAGAGATGAATTTGAGGCACCTTAAAAGGACTAGAAGGGCATATTCAGCTCTTAAGTGTTGTCCATGGTTTGCTACGTGATAAAACTGCATGTTCAGGGCCTTAGATTGTTTGCACTTACCATTTCACAAATGTCAAAAATATATAGAAAGCATGGTTAAGAACAAGCAGCACTCTCTATTGAGGAATATTGTGTAGCAAAACAAATAACAGAAAGGGGGTGAAGTTTTTCTCAATTGGAAATTTAACTTGAGAGAAATGTATTGCCCATAAATTAGCAGAATAGTAGGTTGATCTGGCAGGCTGTATAAAGTACATCATTTAGCTGAGCTTATCCACACACTCCTTAAAAGTGGACTCCGAAGCCTATACTGTTAGCTGTATTAATAAATAACAAATTTTGCAAGACTTGTTATTAGGTTTATTCTTCATTTGCTTGGTTTTAATACCAATCAAAACCAAATCCTGGGCATTCATACTTAATATTTTTCAACGTTTTTCTCCAGCAGCTGCTAGCCTCTACTGCTTTACCGGGAAGGGGAAAGGAGATGATTAAATGAAATTCATAGCCTTTTAGTGTCTGCTCAGCCTGTGACTGGCAGCATGTGGGGTTTGTGGCTGCTGACCTGGCAGACTTACAGCATTTTTATGACGTCAGGTGCACACATCATGGGTCTGTGCAAGCTAAATATGGGCTTCAAACCCCTCCTCCCCGGTTGCTTTCATTTAGGAGACTAAGGACTTCTTCCAGGAAAAATCAGAGCGAAAGAATCAAGCCGCTCATTACAGTTGCGAACTTGTGTGCTTGGCAGCATGGCCTCAGTTACTGGGCCCAGCAGCTTTTTTTTGTAGACGCAGTTTCTGTATAGTGCTTTATTTGTTTGGTATAGTAATCGATAACTTGCTGCTTTAATAAGTGAAAAATGGATGCAGCTAGCAAATCTGAGTTCTGCTGAAATAAATAGCAAATTCTTCATTAGCTTCAACTGCCCAGCACCATATATCTACCTTAAAGTATGGATTCCTTCAGTTTGTTATTTGTATGAACCTTTGGAGTTCTTTTGCTAAGAAAATGAGATTGAAATAATTATCTTTACAAGGTTTTATATATGTTGACAAAATGTTACTGTCTGTTTCACACTCAGTTGTCTTTAAAACCTGTGGGTGCATTTCAGGCCATAAAATAAGTTTACAAAATAACAGCCACTTGCATTCATAGTTGTCTCCCTTGCATCTACTTAATGATTTATTTATTTCTAGGAATTGCATTTGAAATTCCCAGACATCTAAACCTTTTGCAGCATCAAGCTGACCACTGATCTTGAAAAATCATCTACATCAGCACCAACTCAGTCATTGACAAGGGATGGAGGAAATGAAACATCTGGGATCTATTAAGATTTTTATTTATGCTTTTAAATGTTGAAATGTGTATTGCTGCTTGCGTTTTACGCTTTGAGCATGAATCCATTAAAGAAAGCTCTCACAACACAAACAGTTGCATGGTAAAGTGATTTGGGCTAGAAAGCTGGGACCCCGCCATGTAATTGTAGAGGATTCGCAAGGAAGGCGACAACTGTGTGAACGTCAGTTTATTTATTTGTTGCAGTGATAGGAAGACTTTACCAGGTTCTTCCCAAAGATAACAGAGTCTTCAATTCTCTTGTGGCTTCTCACAGAAAATGCTTCACCGTTGCATTTATGTGCTTTCTATACACCATGCCTTTGAGGTGCAACCTGATTGGAGTCTTCAGTGAAGGTGCGATGGCCTGAGATTTTCTCACTACCACGCTTTCGAATAATCCCCCACTGGCACCCTCGTCAAAGGACATGTTTTATTTTTTGTTATTAGTTAGCCTTTGTAATCCTGTAATATTTTTGGAAGGGGAGGGAGGCTGTTAGGCCAGTAGCCCAGGCCTCATCAGAAGTCGGCTGTTTCCACAAACTCTGCTAATTCTCTTCAGCTCCCCTGCGCCCCTCCGGGGCCTGTGGAGAGAGCGGGCCGCAGGAGGAGGGGATTAAAGCCTCTGAGGTGCTCTGTCACCGCAGTACCAGGCAGACTGTAAATATATTGTTAAAGACAGACATTTGGGCACCAGGCAATGCTGCTACTGGGCTTTTTTGGAGGTCGGTTAAGGAAAGGTCTGAGCTGGAGTGCTGTCAGGTTTTCTGCAAGGCAGCCCCGCACCTAGAAGGGAACAGCCATGTCAGAACGAGGCAACTGTTGTGTTGGGGCCTAAATTTTCCAGACTGCAGGCTCTTATTGCCACTTTGTAAATACACTTCTCTGCCTTGCTCCTCTTTCAGCCAATACATTTAACTTCTAAACTAAAGAATCGTGTAGGCTGGTCTTGTTAATCGAGTGCTCGCAGATGGCCCTTAGGGAAGGAGAAGACCCTGAGGGGTTCCCGCCATAGGAGCCTCCAGCAGAGCGCATGCAGTATGGCAGCGCTGCCGGCACGCAGACACCTGGGTCGGCAGCGCGCACAGCACCTGGGATTCTCAGCATCAAAAGCAAAAGCTGAAGGAATGGCTCGTGTTAACTATCAGTAAGTAACTGTGTCCTATTCTCACTGGGACCAGTCACTAGAGGGGGTGAGATCTCATATATTAACCTAGAGTGTTACAGGCATTTTGGAGGAAGATTGTAAATCCTATTTATAGTGGCTGGTGGAAAGAGGAGCTCATTACCAGCTAGCTCATTGTCCTTCAGCTGAGGCCGAGTCCCTTCCATCCCACAGCAACCCTCTTGTAAAATATATCCGGGATTTTGTCTATAGCTTGCTGATTTTACTAGAGACTCTGAACACAAAATCTGGAAAGAATTAATTGGAAACCATGTCATTTTGGGGGAAGAGGAAGGAAGAAGGATGCACACTTGCAGATAATTGGTGCATTCAAGGTAGGCTTCCCATAGTGAGTTTTACCCAAATTTTCCATTCTTTACTTTTGGATTCAGGGAAATAGGAGAATAATATAGTAAATTGTGAAAGTTAGCTTTAGGAAGGGAAAGGTTTTCAGAAGTGGCTGCCAGCAAATATACCAGTCTCACTGACCATGAACAGAACGAATGTTTAAATACCATTTTTATAGACAGTACTAACCCAAAGGGAACAGTAAAAGCAGACGGTTTGCTGATGCAGCACACAGCATCTTTAAAAGGACATTTTGAAATTTGTTGTGACCTGACGTGAAAGTTCAGGATTGGATAATATCCTGTAGTGAAGATGATTTACTTAGTTAACTTCTAGTACCTTGATAAGCTACATTTAAAACTTGCCTAGGATGTATCTAAAAAACTAGACTGAAGTAATAACTCAGTGAAAAGCTAATACATTATTTACCAACATATGTCCACTAGATTACAAAGATTTGAATATCCTTCAGGATTTCCCTTTGGTTGTTGTCACAACGTACATATGAAAATGTTAGACACGTCAGCATAAAAACTTAAAGAAAAGTGAAATTAGTTGAAGTTTCACCCAGAACTTCCATTGCTGATACAGGGAACTGCAATGAATACAGATGATTCCACCACTGATTATCATTCAAAATACCAATGCTGTGGGTTTTTCCTTTTAAGTGACATTGTAAGAGATTTTTTTTTTTTACAAGTTTAAATTGGCATTTCTTGTTCATTTAGAGAGATGCACAATGTTGTAATAGCTGACAACCTAAACTTAGGCTATGAATGAAAAAGCACATTTACAAAATCTTGAAGCTAGATCATATCGTGGCAATTCTGTGAAAGACTGTTCGCTCAATGATTAGTTGCAGCACTCTTACTAAATGTGTTTCAATTCATTTTTTGTCACTGAGAAATCGAGAAATAGGTAGCTTATTAAAGGCGACCACATCCTTTTATGCAAATTTAATGCACTTGGCAGGTTTATCATGATAAATGGTCAGGATGTGATAGTTCATGATGTATCTCTATTCTCTTCTGCGAAGATGTTCTTGTGTTGCAGGAAGTAGCCCCTTGAGAGCTCAGATCTTTAGAAGTATGTGGCAGATGGTGATGTCTGCAGAGTCTCATAGATTGCTTTGGAGTTCCTCCAAACAATGCCTTCAGTTAGTGTGTCTGAGTTTTTGCAAGTCGTCTTGCTTCATCTCTCCTTTGGTACCCTCTTCCCTCCTCCATCACGTTGTGTCCCCAAGTTGTTTCTCATACTGGGAACATGCACCACATCCTTACAGAGTACATCTCAACTCGCTCCCCAGTCCTGTCATATCTCTGCCTGTAAAGTTGTTCTTCCATTAGGCATGTTGCATATTTTAAGTGCAGTGGTTCACAACAGGAAAACAATAAAACAGAACAAATGTCTTAAGAGAAGCCTATCTATCATTCATGCTTTGTGTTCAGTTTTTGAGTAAATCTTTGGAGCCAACATCAGCACCAGTGACACTGGTGTTAACTAATTCATCAATTTTAATCAATTACCAATATTAATTAGGCCAACTTCTCTTTAGATTAGTAACAAGAAATGGTTAAAGGGTCTCTGTAGGAACTCACAAAATCAAAAAACGCTGCAAAGCTTTTGAAAATCAAGACCTAATTTACTGGAATACAGTTAATGAAATAGATACAATGGAAAAACATAAAATAATACAGGTTACAGATCTGAACAACTGTGTATTTTTAGAGCTGAGTATTTTCACCTTTTTTCAGTTGGCCTTGGTTGATCTGAGGTTGGATGGGCTTTTTTTTCTGAAATCAAGTACCAAATTTCATGTAAATTTTTATACCTGTCATATTTCCTTTGTAACTTCACATTTTAGAATCACTCTCCTTAAGTATTTCTGTTACTATCTTCACTATACATAATCTTTTGTGTAATAATTGGTAATATCTAGTTAGGTATACATACATTTTTAGTGTCTAGGATTTTTTTGGCATTACTCCTCTCTCAAATGCAACTCCCACAGCTTGATCCCTTTTAAATATCTGTATTTGTAATAGTTTTTCAATCATGGCCTACTGATTCCTACTAAAACCATTAAAAAAATCATGTATTAATATTTCAAGTAGTAATTTCATAATTATTGTCCTATTCCTACTGTATGCTGCATAACAAAGCATAGCTTCTGTTAAGACTGAGACCTAAGTATTTCTGTTTGCATCACACTTTTACTGTTTAAACCGTTGTCAAAGGCTTTTTTCTTCTGATACGTGTAGGAGCCATGGCTAACTATGCTGTGATACCCAGTTGCTTTTAAAAGGGAGAGGGCCAATGAACTGTGTATTACTGAGATGTGATTCAAGGAAAAATTGAGGAAGTCATTTAACTTCTGTGATTAGTCCAGTTTAAAAATTATTGATTTTGAGGTTGTACTCGCAACCGTCAATCTATGACATTAACTAACCTCTCCTTGGACTGTTGGCATTTTTTATGAAGTGTCAGTAATTAAATGTTGAAGGCACATTAGTGTACCTTCATCAAAATAAGTTTTAGGTCCTTGTTATTATGATTTACAAAATATTATAGTTTCATATCAGAATGTAGTTGTTTAAAAAAAAAAAAAAAGCCCTGAAAAACAGTACCACAGGCCTGACTCAGCTGTCTGTGATCTAGAAAGGGATACTAAAGAATTGTGAAATCTCCTTGTTAAAATTCTGCTCATGAGTTAAGGAAAAGACCGTAGTGACTTTTCTGTCTTTGTGACATTCCCTTTGTTTCCGGTTATTGCTATAGCATGTCATCCCAAGGTGATTTATGGAATCACTTGCAATGATTCTAGATTTATAAGAATTCATTTGCAGAGCAAAGAGGTTTTTTTGCTTTTGGAATGGAAAAGAAAGTCTGAAATGATAGTTACAATCTTAATTTAAATATATATATGTATATTCTCCTACCTAATTGGTACCTTACAGTCTAGAACTACAGGGCCTATCAAAAGACTTCTTTCCTTTTCACAAATAATTCTTGCAGTTCTAATCCAGACCCAATGAACACTTTAATAACGATGTATCTTGTGCTATATTTTAATAACTTATGTGACTGAATGCAAAGTTAGATTAACCCTCACTCAAAGTACCTGGCTGAAATGTCACCTTTGCATTTCTTCCCCCGTGTTGAACTGGCAAACCATTTGTACATGCAAATGAAATAATAAATATTTACCTGCTTACAGCCCTTCCTGTGCAGATTTTTCTGGAGGAATGTGGGACAGACCTGGCAGCTGATTCAGTCCATTCTGAAACCTTGGGCCCATGCCAGGTTGACTGAATCAGTACCTGAGACTTGCTGTGCTCTGCCACATGTCATATTAAAGCTTAATGGACAAGACCATTTGAGGCAATCTGGCCATGACCAGAAGATTAATTTGTTCAAATCTCACCTGTTTTCCGATTCAGCTGCTAAAAATATATCTGGGCTGTCTGTGTCCCTCTCGGTTGCTGTCCTTTTTGTATGAGCCATGCCGCTTGTCTTTCATTGGTTGAGCAGCACCCTTTCTTTCTCAACCTGCTTTCAGACCAGGCCCAGACCGCCTCCTCTGACCTAACTCTTCTTGTCCTCTGGCCCTGGAAAGACTGTTAATAATACGGTGCTACATTTTTGCTAGTGAAGTTCAGTAACGAATATTACTGGATAATTTCTCAGGCTTTGTGGAGGAGCACTCAAAAGACCAATATATTCACAATTCTGAATTTTCCAACTTTGATGTTAATTTTGTTGCAGATTTTTTTAATAATAGCAAAATAAGAAACTTCTTTCAGTATTACTCTGAAAATCATCATAATCATTGTCCATCCATATTGCAAATGAATATACTGTACAGTGGTATCAGTCAAGAATGTCCTGAATAGTACATACATTGCACACATTGTGAATCATAACCCAAATCTTTTATCTAGGGCATCTTTTGACTGTGCTTATGAGTGGATTGCTGTCTGGTGATCTAGTGATCTTCAGAGGAGAAAAGCTGCTTAACTGGAGAGAAAAAAAAATAGGAAAAAGGGGAAAAAAAAGATAATGCCATCCAGACTAAATGCTTCACCAATAGCTAATATTTGTGTCCACACAACTGATGCTACTTTTTAATCAATAGTATGCACTGGTAAAAAGGAAGTTATGTATTCCAGTGTGGAAAACCCAAAATATTTACTCAACCGTCTGTTTGCTTTTATAGTAGCAATCAATCTAGACTTTTATTTGCAAACTGTGATCAAAGATGAAACACTAAAATAGCTGTGAAGTTTCCTTTTTTTTTTTTTTCCTTTTTCTTTCTTTTTGGAAATCTTTCCACAACTGTCGTTTTAGTAAATGAATACATTTTTAAACTTTAGGCATCATACATGATAGCTGTATAAACTAACCAGAATCATTTCACTTACAGGAATGCCAGCAGAGCTCTGGGAACTAAAGTAGACCCTAAAGCTAGCTTTAATTGTCCTGGCCATGTGGGCACAAACATGGAGATACAGTGCCATCTCTTCTGCATTGCTTGGCCAGCCTGCCTGGAAAGAGAGATCAGGAAAGGACAGACTGGCATAAACCCTCATGCTTGGATCCTGGGAACATCATGAAAAAACAGATTCAAACTCAGTAATACTGTGGGCCAGCTAGCAGAGTAAGAAAAATATTGGCAAAGTAACAGCTTTGGTTGTAGAACAGCCCGGAGGCTTTTATTTTTCTTAGGCAGTAAGAGTAAAGATAGTCGATAGATACTATTTAGATTAGTCAGTTTTGATGCTCTCTTTCTAACACTAAGGATTGCTTTAAGGAAATTCCCCCCCTCCCCCCCATAGGGGAACCTTCCTCAGGACTTAACAGATCGGTTAAGAAAGGTCACCTGGTGGTGATCAATAGAATAACTCTTGTTTTTTCAGGAACGTAATTTAGTGATGAGTGTGTACAATTGGCCTGTGTGACCATCGTGTTTATACAAAGGCCAAAACCGATAACATGGCTTGAAATATGTTACTTAACCATTTTCCATGAGCTCTCATACAGAGAGGAGAAGGTGAAGGACAGAATCTACAAATATATCTGATATCTTACAGCTGTAAAAGGAGACGATATTGCAGGGCCCCCCTCTCCCCCACCAGTATGTAAGAAAATAATATATGTATGAAAGAAAGCAAAACATTGTAAGCTTCTAGGATGGTCTGCAGCCAAAAAGTGGTGATTCTACTTACTGAAATAGAATAGGCAGTGTGTTCTCAACAGGAGGATATTGCCAAAAGGAGCAACTGAATACATATTCTATAAAAAGTATGGATTTAGGTCCTGTGAATTTCTCATGGTTGAATCCAGTATCACTTAGGAGAGTGTAGAGCCCTTGAAAATGCACAAAACCAAAACCCTAGAAAATTCTGTTGTCACTTTTCCATCCACACTCCCCATCTGATTTTGTCTAAGATTCATATTTGAAATTTTAGTTAAAAATAATACTGTCAGCTATATAAAAATGAAAAAAGCAAGAAACCAGAATTCCTTGCCAGTAGCGCTATAAATAGAAGAAACATTTTTTTTAAAAAATAGTCTGATATACCTAGCACTGTTTATTATGTTGTGTTCAAATTTGCATAGTGTTTTCTACCTGGTAGTGAAAATATATTAATCCTTTTTTTTTTTTTTTTTTTTTTTTTTAATCTGTTTGTGGCGGACTTCTGGGAGGGATTTTCTGGGACTGGTTGACCTGCAGGACTGCTTCTAAGGGCTTCATAAAAGGTAACTAGGAAGAGCAAACTCCCTGTTGGCAGCCTTTTATTTGCCTTATGGGGTTGGCATACCTTACATTTAAAATTTGTAGGTGTCTGCATATCAAAAAAACCAAAAAATGGTGCATTGTTTGGTTTCATTGTCATATTTTAAGCACTAACTCCATTGTGCAGTGTCTAGATTACAAATAAACTGATTCATTGTCCTCTACTTGTGTCCTAATGTGCAGGCTCAGAGACCTTGACAGACATCTGTTGAAGTTCATTAGCTCTGACTGTAGCTTCCAAGTCTCTTTGCTAATTGATAAAAATACTAAACAAAGCCTTAAAAAGATCATCATCATCCCCACCAAAAAAAAAAAAAAAAGACAGAAAAGGAAAAAAGGCCTGGATGCTGGAGTTGAACTGCCAGACATTATCTGTTTAAATTCTCAGAGCTAGTGAGTGAGATCTGGAAACTCGGAACGAGGATCTATAGACTGAACATTTTCTCGCATGTCAGTGCTCTCACAGGCTGGCATGTCAGAAGAGGCTTTGCGGTTTTGTTTTTTAGGGTGTCACAAGCTAGCACAAGCGTGCAAGCCTTCTACATTGCATGAAATTTTAAGAAAAACTGATCTCCTCAGATAAGAGTATGAAGGAAGTGGGTAAATTCTGCTGTTTTCCTTCCATCCATCATCTTGCTCCCATTCNTCATTGTAAATCTGGGGCCTAAATGGGGTTTTTCAGCACAGATTGCTGCAGTGAAGGTAACTTTTGCTGTAGTTTTTATTGTACTTGAGCTTTTAGAAGCCTTTCCCCTTTCATGTGCCTCATGTTCACACAACAATTCATTGTTTCAGCTGGGATCAGCAAAAATAAGCATTAAGTTGGATGACTGGATGAATGGAAGGAATGAAACTCTCAAAACTAGGAGGGAATCTTTAACATACAAATTACACGATTCTTCCTTCAGCCTGTCCAACTATTTTCGTGCCCCTGACAAGAGCTCATTGATAGGNTTACATTTAGATGGAAAATTTAGACTTCAAACATTCTCTCCTGCATAAAAATTTTTGAAAGCTCAGTTTTGGATGGGGTTGTGTGTTATGTTCTCATAGACCTTCACCTATGAAGTNTTCATGTGCCTCATGTTCACACAACAATTCATTGTTTCAGCTGGGATCAGCAAAAATAAGCATTAAGTTGGATGACTGGATGAATGGAAGGAATGAAACTCTCAAAACTAGGAGGGAATCTTTAACATACAAATTACACGATTCTTCCTTCAGCCTGTCCAACTATTTTCGTGCCCCTGACAAGAGCTCATTGATAGGTTGGCATATCTCTTTCTTACAGTGAAACAATTTTTGGAGAATGTCCTAATCTGCCTGTCTAGGATCTTGTATTAACACTCATTGCCACTGTATCTGAGCACTTCCCAAGTGTCAGAACAACAATGGTATCTCTTTCTTCCTTCCCTGTCAGGGATGGAAACAGTTTGTTCTTTCCTCATAAGGGAACTTAAATGGGGTCAGAGAGCCAGGATGGTTAACAATATGGTTTTGTAACTTAGCTGGATGGGTGGATTTCATACCCATTGTTGCTTCTTCCTGCTTTGTGGTGGTTGCACACTTGCTTGCCAGCTTCCCTTCCTGGTCACTGGCACAACTCAAAAGAGGAAAGGAAGCCTCTAAGTGGCTGGTTGCAGAAGTGAGGCTGGAAAGAGGCGAGATGTTGCATGAAGCGGACTGATAAGGAAGAGGCTTGATGACATGGTCAGATAGAGGAGCTGTAAAAGGCTAAAGTCAGATCTGCTGAGAAGGATTTATTGCAGCACCAAGAGGTCATGTATTTTTCTCTTATGAAGCCCCATAGGAATGGGCTATAGTGCAGAGAACTATGTGAAAAGCCTAACAGCAAGGAAGGGGAGGTAGTTCTCTCTCACAAACCAGTGGAGGGTGAGTGATACACTGAACTGTATAGGCAAATGTGCATGGTGGAGGTCATACAGCTGGGGGCAGGCCCCAGCTTTTATTGTAGTTGGGTGCTGTCTAGTAACGATTTTAGCAGGGTCCTTCTAGTAGGCAGGTCATGCTGCCAGAAAGTGACTCTGAAATATTTGTAGGGGAAACAAAAATTTAAAAATCCACTGCTGAGAATATGCTCCTGGCCAAAGGTTTTATTTATTTATTTATTTAGCTCAAAAACATTTTAGCAGTGTCCATGTACCCTTTGCATGAGAGCTCTCAGAGATTTCATCCTTTACTCCCCTGAGGTGTGCTTGATGGCAGAAGAGAAGTAGCAGAGGAAGGACAGGGTGGTGCTGAGAGGCTCAGAGCCAGAGGACTGCAGGGTGCAGGACGGATTTGCCTCGTTAAGGCAGGATACAACACTGGCTTGAACATGTCAGACATGCTGGTTGCATGGTCAGATCAGAGGAACGCCACCTCCTCAAGCATTAAGTTTTGTTAGGCTTTTCAGAGTGTGTGAAATGCAGGGGGTTTGCATTTCTTCTTTGAGAAGATAATATTTCTGTGTGCTATGTGTCTGCCCCGACCCTCCATACAAACAGCAAGAGTGGCACGACTAAGTGTAACAACGCAGCATTAGGCATGATATTTCCACTATGGTCAGTAATTCTGCAGGATTCTTAATGCAGTGAGTATTTACAGTATGAATTGCTGCCAGAACTACAGGCATGTTGTTGCTAGAACAGCAAACAGCAGAGAGCTAAAAATACCAAAGGCCAAAATTTACTATTGGGTTAAATCTGAGAACTGTGTTAGTTTTTGAGGGACTCCCTCATGCATAACTGATTTACCAGCATGTGCTGCTTGATGTCTGGCCATACAAGCCCTTTGCTTTCTCAGTTTTTGTAGTAAAGGATTCCTCCAGATCTACCTTACTTCTTTTTGGAAGGAAAGTGCCTGGCCTTTGAGAGCTCGCTCTTTCCCTCTTGTTTCTCTATTTATTTTTTAATCCTTCCTTGGCTTCTCTCACCTTTGGTTCACAAAAGCTGATATCCTTAGTAGCTGTCAATGCACAGGATGCCCCAGTGCTAGCTGGTGATTGATAGGTCCTTTATTGAACCCATGTTGTCTTTCTACATCCCCTTCCCTTTCCGTGTTTCATTTCCTTTTCCCCTTGACTACACAGTGGTTTCCAAACTGCGTGTCTTTGGCACTGCTTTGGCTTTAAAAATACTTCAACTTTACATGTTTTGGGAGTTCTGGAAAGGAAAAGAGGATGGTTGAGGGCTTTTATGTTCCTCTTATTTTCTGCTAGAGTTTGAATTTCCTTGAATCCCGTGGGAAAGAGAACAAGGAACAGCTTTGCCAGACTGACCGGGAGTTAGATCCTGGGAACTTGCACAACTATTCACCTGTACTATGAATGCATCTAGTCAGAATATCTTCTATAATCTCCTTCATCTTGCAATTCAGAGCTTTTGTTTCAGACTGCAAAAAATGTTTAGTTCAATATCAGAAGACATGAGAAAATATAGGTATCCACCTCTTACTGGGCTTCTAAAGCTGCCAGAAAATGAAAAGCCTTCCTTCTTGCAGCTGCCCACACAGCTGGTGCTCATCTCTTGCCTTTGCTGAGATTTGCACTATTCTGGAGAGCTCTGCCCAGCGTATGTTAGAGATATTTTTCTGTAGGTATCTTCTGTCTCAGTTTTGCTAGCTAAACTCAACTCCATTCTCCCATTTTCCTTTTGACTTTGGATTTGGTTCATATATTTCTTCTTCCGTAAAGTGTGGCCAGAATATCAGAGGCAATTCTTTCCACATCACTCCCTGGGATAGTCTCCCCCCAATGACCATAACAGCCTGGTTGGCTGGCAAAACTCCTCATCTGATGATCATTTGCAATTGTTTAATTTATGTTATTGCAAGTCTCTAAACAGTTTCCACACACCCAAACTGGTTATATTTTCTACATTTTCTGTTGAGCTCTGCACTGTTCAAACTTGAAAGTCCCTGGTGCTGATGAGACACCCCTGGGAATGGAGAGTTTTTAAGCCAGCCCTTCTCCACCTCCATAACTCTAAGTGATAGCATGAAAGAAATGGAAGGCTGATTTATACAGCTTGAGAATGATTTATCTTTGTATGGAAATCTGTGTGTGGCTGTGATAGCAGAGAATTCTTATGGGAGTGTGAACTAACCTGTGCAGCATTTTGGGCAAAACTGCTGATGGCAGAAGAAAGAAGTGTCTCCTGACAACTCTGTTTTCATGTGGTGGAAAACAACATTGGCCATTTCTTGTTGACTAAGGTGCTGCCTTGATCCTTTTGGCCTTGGAGACCAAGAATGAAAGTACCAAGAACTTAACATGACTCAGTTACAGGCAGTTACTTGCTACACTGAGTAACATGGACAGTTTTTTCTTCCTATCTACATATTAGTTTTGGCTTAATAGTTCAGGAGGGTGATCCAGAAAATAGCTCTCATGCTTTAGTAATTTCAGCAAACGTTTTTTTATGTTCACAGAATTGAGTGCAGACTGAAGCTCACTCAAATAATAAATATAATTCCCTCACACATGCATGCATGTTTTCTACAGTCTATTGTATTTATTAGCATATGTATTTAAAATAACACTACATAGAAGTGCTAGTCCAAGCTTTTTTTCTTGGGCATGATCCAGCTTAACCCTTCTCCCTGTGATGGGCTGTTCCTACACACTGTTCCCACAGGACTTTCCTCTCTTGAGAGCTGTCGTAATCTCCATAAATATTAGGGTAAACTAGCCTGATCACTAATCATCACTCAGCATTTTCCAGGTGGAACACCACCTGTTCATTTGGATGTGGGGAATACACAGCAAAACCATTCCTCCTAGCCTGTGACAATAGATAATGTTTTGTTAGCTTTAAAATTAGTCTCCTAAAACATACTGAGGAAACTGAGCAAAATTCTGGGTGTGTGGCTATTAAACATGCTTGTCTTAGTCTGCGTCAAAAGAGTTGATAAATGCCGATGCTACACTTCTATGATTAAATAGGGAATACATAGCTGACCGATTGAAACAAGAAAAGGACTTGCCACACAGGAGCATTTTTAATTCAGCTTCCTCCTCTGGGACTGAATGGCAGTTTTAGCAGACAGAGAGCTTACACAAGCTTGTGACTAACCCTGCATACTCCTAACCTGCACAGCATGGAATAAAATACATCAGCTTAAATGTTTTGTGTTAGCAGTTTCCCTAATGTGCCTTACCTTGAATTTGTGGTAGGCTAACCGCATGCACCAAGTCAGTAACTGTCTGACTGATGTACAGACATACGCTAGATGGTGGTAACTCGTTGTCTGGGTCTGAATCCCAGGTAATGTGGCAAGAAAGGCATATGTTTAGAGGACTGGGTTTGAAAACAGGGTTTCTTAAAGGCATTTCTTACAGGCACTTTGGCTGTAGGAGCTCTCTAAGACGAAGGTTCCCGAGCACTATGGTGAACAGAGGTTAGTTGACAAAAAATAAGAAAACACCTTTACAAAGAGTTAACAATCTATTAGATAAAAAGCACTGCTTTGGAACCTGGAGAAAGAATAAATACACCTGATAACCCTTGTTGCTCTCATGGCCCTATTTTTCACTCTTAAGCTTCAGTCTGAGATTTCCGGACCATAATTGATTTTTCCAAGTCTAACTAACATCTCCCCAAATACCTATTACATATGTTATACATAAATACATATAGTAAGAACATATTTTATTCTATCTTTGTCTGATTTTGTTGTTACCCTCCTTTCAGATGAGAGAACATGGGGGAGATGACATATCATCGCCCATGTAATCCTACCATGATCATTCATTAAGCAATCTAGAATGCCAAAGAAAAAGCAGGAGGAAACTGTTTTATAGAAATTTTATCCCAGTGATCACTCTCAGGCATCCCTACTTAAGTCTTCAGCCTGTTGATCAGGGTTGGAGATCTGTTGCTCTGCATGCCTCTTAGCTTTTATTTTCCTCCTGTAGGCCACCTCTGGGTCATGTTAATTGATTTTGTTAGTGTTCTGTTGTGGGTTTGGTTTTTGTTTTGGTGTGGTTTTTTTTTTTTTTTTTTAATCAGCCTACTTTCATTTAAAGTGTCTAATTCAGATTTAGTAATCAGCAGTATCAGCAGTCAGGTTTAAATATCTTGGCCATAATGTTCATACTGCACTGAAATATTGAATCTGTTCTCACTAACAAGGCAGTTTTTCACACATTAAATGAATATGTCGAATGTTGGATCAGTTATATTCTTAAAGTGTTGGATCTCTCCCCTACTCAGAGCAGTAGTCCTCGTCATACATTGCAATTCAACAGTAAAATATTGAAACACTATTGAATCACATGGATTCTGCCCATGCTTCAGTCCTATAAAACAAGAAACAAAGCTCAATTGGCCTCTTGAGCTGGAGGCAATAATTCATCAACACTGTTAAAAGAGAATGTGTCTTAAAGTGCTAACGTAATTTTTTAGCTTTATATGTCCTCTACAAATAACTGGGGGGAAAAATAACCAACACCACCCAAAATCAGTGTATAAAACATGCACTGCCTATTCCTTCCCTGTATCTTTTCAGGTTTAGTGTATGGCACTGTCTATGTCTCTGCTCAGAGCTTGTTCAAACCCAATATGCCTATTTGGTTTCCGTAAACTCTGTTTATACAGTTTCCTGGACCTCTACAGGAGAAATTTAATGCACTGATAAATACCTCAGCTCTTTCCTAGTTAAATGATAGAATTCAGTGCTTCCATAAAACTGAGGTAATAACATACATCTTGACTAAAAAGTGGAATAGTTCATACTTCAAGATACTATTTAGAAAAAATAAAACTATAGAAAACAGAATTTCTAGGGAAATAGTAGACAATGCTGTACCAGAAGTATCTTTAGAAAGCAACATTACTGGGTGATTCGACTTTGGTTTTTTAGAGTTAACAGTACTGAGTTGCACGTGTATATTGATGCAGTTTTCAAAGTCAGTAAATAATGCATCAGCTCCTGTATGGAAAGAGGATGTTGCAGAAATAATTATGACATGATGCGATAACCCCTTCTTAAAAAAAAAAAAAAAATTAAAAAAAGAAAGGAAAAAAGCAAAGCAGAACAATACTGTAGTGTTCTGGTCATCAGGAAACCACGACAATGCTCCCACCTTTTTCCTGTGACTTACCCAGAGTTCCTTCCAGGCGACACAGATAACTGATAATGCTGTGGACTGGATCCTGTGCCAAATGAAAATAGAGTAATTTTTTTGTTAAATTTATATCTGATTAAAAATGGATCTTAACAACACCCTTTCCACTCAGCTCTACAGCTCTTCTAGTTAAAATACTTCTTTGTAACCTTAAACACTGCATTGTTTCCTAGTGCAAGTGTTACTTCAGCAGAGGACAAGGACAAAAAATTACTGTACTTCGTAAATTCATATCGCAAAAGCTAATTGTGATTGAATAACAAGGTCATTCATCACTGTTTCTACTGAAGAAAAAAAATCTTTGGAGTTAGGTTTTATGATTCTCTGGGACTTGAGTATTCCTGAAACAGCTAGATTTACCAATAATGCTTTTCAAAGTGCATGTGACTTTGGGAAACCATCTCGTCTCGTAGTATTTGAAATGCAGATGTAGTCCTCTACATGTGAATGTTTGGGGTTGTATGTGTGTCTTTATGGGCACCCCCCTATTCTCTGTGCATCCATGGATGTGTGTTTTACTGTCTCCCATGTGCTCTGGGCACAGTGGAGCTGGGGCAGCTCTCCAGCCAAGGCTGCAGCAGCACAGGAGTTTTAGCCTTAGAGGTCCTTGGTGTCTCACCTAAAATAGGGCCACTGTTTTATCTGTTTAGGAATGGTGTTTAAGTAAAATCCCCCATCAGTGGAGGGCTCTGCAAGCATGTTTTCGGGGAGTGCAGCATGGGTTAGGAGTTGGCTGCGGCATCAGGGTGCAAAGAAACTCTTTGCCTCCTGCTTGCTAGGCGAGAAGGGGCCTCTCTGGTGTGGGTGAGTGATGCTGGGGTCCATGGGGACTCACTGTGGCTCCCATCAGCACACACCCACAGTTTTTAGCTCTGCTCACTCAGTTAATTTCCTCAGGCATTTTGCAGGGTTATTTATGCTTCAGCCTGTACTTAGCAGCCAAGTTATTTTTTTCTGACTGGCTACTAATGAAGAGTAAGTCAATTTATCCTCATCAGTTAAATTATAAATACAGAGAAAACAGAGTAAAAATGTCACCACATGGAGATGGCTTTGCTTTTTTCCATTCCCTAAATCCTGGTTTATGTAAACTGAGATAAATATTTATAAAAAATGCTGGGCACAGTAACCCTCTTTTTTAAACTATTTGGATTAGCTTGTGAGATGTAACTATTGATAACACAGTTTAGTACCTTTGTAAATAGATTTACTCTGTACAGCTATGTCTTCCACTAGGTTATGAAACAAATGTTGTGTTTTAATTGAGCTGTGTAAGAAAGGAACTTGTGAACCACCAAAAAAAAGATGTCAGAATGTCAGAAGAAGGTTAATTTTCATAGTATATGTTGTGACTAAAGAAAAAGAAAATGCCCTACAGGCCAAAACTTGGCTGCAGACCAAATGGGATTAAAGGGGACAGACAGGAGGGACTTCCATGGACTGTGTGGAAGTCTTCTGTGCACCCAAAACACGTGCAGGATGTGAAGGGGTGTCAACGCAGGTGTGCCAGTCTCCCCCCTCCTTGGCACGTGTGTCTGTGGGGCTGTGGGGAATGAGGCAGCTGATAGGCTCAGTCAAAGCCTTTCTCAGAGGGGCTGATCCTCCTCCCGTTGAAATCAATGCCAGGCCTTCCCTGTATTTCAAAGGAACAGGGTTAAACACTCTATTACACGCCCCGGAGGTTGTCCTCTGGTGTGACCACCTTGTGCCATCCCAACCTCACAATTACTACTTCTGCTGTAATAAGTGTGCAAGCCAGAGGAGTTTGTATAATTTTTTTCCTAAAAAATACAGTGAAGGATTTCAGCATTTTATGACATTTTTAATAATCAATTGTCAAAAAACACAACAAGAATAGATGGAGCATTAAAGCAAATTTGCAAGCCATTGAAGTAAAGAGCTGCAAATAGAAGCAACGCCTGTATTCTACCTTCAGCTATCAGTATAAAACTCATCAAAGTAAACCAGTTTTATTTAGACATCTGGAAAATGTACTTTGACAAACATCCACTTGATGACTGTCAGTGTCTTATAAAGAGACTTTGATATCAAAGATCCTCAGAAACTGTCAGAATAAATTGTATTTTTTTTATGACAGAAGGCTGTTTCCTAGCCATGATTTGTATTGTCTGGTTGATATGTTTTTAGTATCTTAATAAAAAGGATTATTTTTACAAATGTTTTTGTATCTACTTGTGCAAAATGATGTGACATTAAGAAGATATTTTCAGAAGTTAAGCAAACTAGAAAAGCAGAATCTGTATTCTTGCTCCTTCCAGCACTCTTAATTGTTCTGTCCCTGAGGTTAATGGATAGCAACTTTAAGACTTTGTATTTTCAATACACTCACAGAGCTCAGGTAATCTATCAAAAACCCTTTTCAAGCAGATGAAGACAATACGCTAATCATGTACTTTGAATGATATTGTTTCCTTGCATTTATGCTACTGAAATATATAGGAACAGAGCAAAATACAGTTGATTCTGTTACGTATTTTAGCCTTTCTACAAATGGCTTTTCATCAGCCATATCCAGCATACCTCAGCTTAGATACAAAGAAGATAATTAGTCACTGAACTGTTTGAGGCTGTAGGTATGACTGCAGATGTCCAAAACCGTTTTTTCCTCTTTTTTTTTTTTTTTTTTTTTTGTAAATCCAGAAAGGAGGTGTTGCCTTGCAGTGTTACTGGAGATGCTGAATACATTAAAATAGGAAGATGAGAGGAATGCCTTGTGGGGACTTCTTGTAAACATGCAGCATGATTGCTTTTTATTGGAGAAGGCATTTCTGCGATGTTCTGTGCAGTGCTGTAGTGCTATAGATATGTTGAAAATGCTATGAAAGCCTTAACTATTTAATTCTCGTAATCCATCCGCGAGCACTAAGTGATTAGTTGCAGTTTATCCCAGGGTGGAAGCTGGTATTGGTACGTGCACAGGCCTGCACTGCAAGGCCTTGCTGGAGACGGCGATGCCCACACTTGGTGTGGCTGGCAAAACTGTTCTAGGAGAGTAAGAAGAGGGCTGGCAAGGTGGTCCTGGGTAAACAGAAAACTGCAAGAGGTGAGCAGTTTAAACCGGTTGGAGGAATAGCGGTGTAGTGGCTTGATGGCTACAAGGATGCTCACGCTGCTTAATTTTAAGCACCAAATTTAGGAGTATAGTTCGCTGTTTTGTCAATAGGAAATGGAGGTTCCTCACGTACGGGAATCAGAGCAAGAGACAAAGTGAATTTTAGGTTTATATATACATTTCTGGGCTCTCCTTTTCAGCCTCACTTGGATAGCCTGGTATTTGCTTAAATGTACGTTTCTGCACATGTCTTTTTCTGGTACCAAAGAAACGCTGTGGTGTATCTCAGTGTCCCTGCCTTGGGAGAGTACATTGTTTGCAGAAAGGCATTTTATAGGCAGATAAAAGAAATCCAAGAATCTTGAAATAGTTTGTTTTAGGAAAGCAGGCTGCCTTGGGGTGGATATCCTGTATGGAGTCAGGAAGGTATAGGAGGGGACAGGAGATGCTGTGCTTGCAGTGG
>WAAD01008250.1:72162-234155 GCA_013389945.1 Fregata magnificens
CCTAAGAGGGAGGCTGAATTAGGCAGAATAAAATGCTGGCTCCACTGCATGCTCTTTGCTACAGAGCAGTGCCCACACTTCTCATCTCTGTGACTCATAACGTACAAAATTAGTGCCTGCGAAGCTCAAAGAGCAGGGAGAAGCTGGAGTTCCCAAGAAACACTGTTAGCAGGCATAAGCTGCTGCTGTCACTGAAGATGGTGACTTTCTTCTTTGGGCTTATCCCTGTTGCCCACCCTGCCTTTCTTTCCTTATGCCAGAAGAAACATTTGTGTAACTTTCCAGATCAGGGAAAGATATCAGGTAAAGCAAATACGGAAAATAGAAGGCTAATTTGATTTTTTTTGTGTGTGTCAAATGCAAAGATTTTTTAGTTGATCTGTTCCTTCTTTTTAAGGAATTTCCATTACTTGTTTTTCATTTTTCTTTTCATGGATTCTGTGATGATAGAGAATGCTTAAGTCCTGTGTTCACTGCCAGAGAAAATGTGCAAAATTTTGCATTATAACCCTGTCCAGGCTTTCCTGTGGTAGCCAGAGACCTGCCAAAACATATAGATTCCCTGGGAATTTCCCAGACCTCCAATGAAATCTCACGTCAGCTACGAATCTGTAAAAAAAAGAAAAAAAAATTTTTTTTGTTACTTTTACCACACCATTTAAGAAACAAAAGTTACTATCCCACAGAAGTATTCCCAGTTGGAAACTATTTCAGTCTTAAGTGGAAGGTGAGAAACTTGATGTACTCAGAGCATTATATTGCAGCTGTAGCTAACAATGTAGTTTTAAAAATATTTTAAAACAGAGAATAAAAGTTACCATGGTTGTTTACATCTACATCCAAACTAGTCTCCTTATTTGAGTAAACTTTCAAAACTGTTATGCTTTCTAGTAATTGTGTATCTGATATGAGTTCATGCATTAAGTGTTTAATTGTCATCCAGAAAATTGAAGCCTTACAGTTGGTACAACTAAAAATATTTAAGAGTCCAAAGAGTTAAATTGTCACTTTTTGATTGAGCAATATATATACATATGCATGTATGTATATATATGTATATATGCATATGTATACATGCTTTCATAAATACAGCTAACAATATGTTTTTCTGGTAGATAAAAAAAATAACAGTAGAGCAGAGTGTAAGTAGTCTGTAATAATCTAAAATAAATCATCCAAGAAAGCTGAGGTGACCATATTTCATTCAAAGCTGCATAATTCTGCCCATTTCAGAGTTATGACATAACAGAAATTTATATTTATCAGCACAGTTTTTTGAATTCAACCGTATTTTTTAACATTTGAAACAGCACGTAATATTCCTCTCTGTTTAGGGATGCTTTCCTGAAAATTTAAGTCTGCTCCTAAATGCTAATGCAAGAGCTAGTTATAGTTCAGTTGAATTTTAACAAGTGTATGAATGGCACGTTTCTGTGAAATAAAATTCAGTGTAACTTTCCAGGGTATTTGCTCTGCCAAGAAGTATGTCATTTCCCATGCTAACTGTATGTAATCGTTGGAGGATATCTTGTGGTTTCTAGTGGTAGAGATGGAAAAATATGCCAAAATTGGTCAGGCTGGGTAACGTTATTTTGAGCTCAATCCTACATAGCAGTGAACATCTCCATCACTCCTTCTTCTTTGTGGGAGACAGTCAGGAGGGAGACACAGTGATGCCCAGTCTTCTTCTGTCCCACTTGGGACTGCAGCCGCAGATCCAGAGCAAATGGACCACTCTTTAACCCTAGCTGGAGGTTACACCCATTTAACTCTCTGCTCTCTAACCCCTCCCTGTGAAACCAGTGCCTCTTATAAAAAGGACAGCTTTTGGTTTTAACCGGAATCAGTTCACAGAACTGGGTTAGAAAGTGGCCAGACAATCAGTTCAGCCAGCTGTAATGGTTGTGCAGTGTCTGCGGTGCTGAGTGGTGGGGAGAGAGGAGACTGATTGAGGATTGGGGGGGAATGTGAAGGAATGAGGGAGGGCTGAATGATGGTGCTAACTTGGGTCTGCTGCCAGCCCTGTTCTTTGGTCAATGACCTCTTAAGCTGCTGGTTCTTGTCAAGGTGGTCTCCCCCCAGCCGCGCCCTGTAGTTGCAATGGCACATCTTGAACCCCTCCACAAATTGATTTGGTTTGCTAAAGAAACAGAAAGCTACCCCAGACAAACAGCCAGACAAATCCCCCCAGTGTTTTGCCAGGTGAATGACCTGACCTGGCCCACAAAGGAGTCAGATGAGCTCAAATGAGGGAGGTGGAGGGCCTGCAGACCCGGGAGAGGACGAGATAGGACAGGAAGGAGGCCAAGAGGCTGCTCATTTTGACACAAGGAGCTGTTGGACAGGCTCAGCTGTGCTGCTTAACCACACTCTCAAAATGGGGTTTGCAGCAGCCAGAACACTGTGCGAGGAACCCGCCAGCCTAGTCACCAGGTAATGCAGGAGAAAAACCAGGAGCTGTAAATCCTGCCTTCGCTTTGGTCTGCAGGGAAAGATTTACTTCAGTTTGGGACTGTCAGCCTGACAGCTTCCTGGAGCAGCCACATATCCCTTTCTGGCCCCAATGTACTCGCTCATCTTTGCATAAGGTGCTGGTGATGAAGAGGTTCCTCAGCTCTCTTGCTTATGGTGGGCAAATGGGCCCAGAGAGCCACATCCATGCTTACCAGGCAGGATGGGGTTGGAGAAGGGACTCGAGACCACAGGTTAGGGAATAGGGCACTCACCTGGAAGCAGGGCAATCTGGGATCCAGCCCTGCCCCCAGCACACTGGCCACAGTTCTGACTATGTGCAGAACAGGAGACTTCTGCAAACACGAGGGATGGGATTCACCCGACCAAATGTGCATGGCTACCTCTGAGTCACATTTGTAGACTCCATTTTTAATCACTGGAGAGAAATAGGTTTGCACAGGAAACAATTTATCTCCTTCCAATGTGGACATTTAAAATAGATCAGATGAATTTAAGCCTCAGAGCATCTCTTTCTGTCCACCGACTACAGGGAATTTAGAGAAGCAGCTCATATGTAGATGGCTACACCAAAGGAGCCTGGTTGAGATAAATCTTGCAAAAGGTAACTGAGGAATTCAGGGGTGTTTTGAGAACGACACTTCACAGTTCTATTGCCTGAATTTTCCTATCAGCATCTAAGTCCTTTAGTGGATCTGGGTCATGTTACCTTACAGGATAGGACCTCTGTTTCCCAGAGTATAATGATTTTCATGTCCAAAAGTGCACTTCATGTTGCACATTCTGATGGAATTTAAAGCAAAAAGCCTAGCACGAAGGAGACATAAAATGTCAGAGAATAATCATCTACCAACTTAAACAGTGAGCAGAATTTGTTTTGTGCAACTCTTTGTCAACCTGAGCCTTTTTCATATCATTAAGATGCATACATTATTTAGATTGGGGGGAAAAAAAAGCATATTGAACAATAGTCTGGTAGCCACAAAGCTGGGAAAATGCTTGCAACATTTATCAAGTAATTTCCTTTGAAATATTGCAGCCTGATCCTGCCACTTACAAAACCGATTTTGTTTCCAGGCTGGGAAGATAATGGCTGACCATAGTACACAAGCCTTTCTGCCAGCAGAAAGGTGGCCATAGCACACCAGGAGCAAGTTCTTCCCCTCCAAGCTGGTGTGGGGTACTGCCTACTGGGTCATATACATGTGTGCGCAGAGCAAAAAAAAACCCAGAAAGAAAGAGAAGAAGAATAACTCCCAGCTATCCAAAGGGCTTGGCTGCATCTCTAAAAGGAAAGGTGTAGTGAAGAGAAGTTATTGTGCCATTTTCTTAAATAGTATCTGAATTTAATTCTGGTTTTATTTGCTCAGTATAGACCTCTTATGGAAATTATGAGAGCATTAGAATATTGAAAAAGTGAACTTGGAAAAAAAAAGTATCATTGCTGATTGTAACACAGCTCTGTTCCCCTTATCTGGCTGTGCTGCTGCTCCCTTCCTGTATGGAAGCCACCAAATTTCAAACTGTAAAATAAGCATTAGGATACTTGTTTTTCTAAAATTTGTGAAGTGACATGGCTCTTCAAAGTCTGAAACTTTCTTTTCACTGGAACAGATCTAATAAATACTAATTTGCCTGCAGAAAGAAACAAACATTTCACTCTGTTAAAAACATATCCA
This sequence comes from Fregata magnificens, assembly GCA_013389945.1. Lineage (NCBI taxonomy): Eukaryota > Metazoa > Chordata > Aves > Suliformes > Fregatidae > Fregata > Fregata magnificens. The sequence continues at coordinate 76,314 of WAAD01008250.1, forward strand.
TATAACAGGTGTGGTCATGATCCAAAAGGGTTGGTGTCAGGGATTGTGGCATATGAATAAGGTCTACACAGGGCCCAGTAGGACTGGCAAGTAAAGACCCCTCTCTCCTCCACAGATTATCCATAGGCAATGACATCTGCTGTGATATGCAGTGGCATTGCTGTGATATATTCCCATCAATGTCACTCTCAAATTCAGAATTTAGGTCTAAAATCAACGTTTTTATTTTTCACTGAAACAGTAGTAGCTCAGTAAAAATGGCTGGGAGTTTTAAGAAAGACAGATATCTGTTATTACAAGCATCTGAATAAAATGAATTCACGAACAGCTAATCAAATTTCAGTATTCTGTATTTATATATCACAGTCATGGACGGCAGTCCCCTTCAATCAAATGACAGTTACTTTATAGTGACTACAGTACTAATCATAATGAAGCAACAGGTGGAAAACACAGTAATTTAATTAATTAAACCTCAAGCATTAATTTTCCCTGTAGTTGAGTCATAGTTTTGGGAAAGAATAACAGCAAAGTTATGTTTGTTATTGGAAGTTGCTCCTGCATAGCAGCTTTGCTTTATCTATTTTTTCATTTTCTAAGCTTCACACAGTGGTTTGATTCTGATTTAGTTAATGTTCAGTCTATTCAGAAGGGTAAAATTACTGGGGTGAGCTTTATTGCTGTAATGGAGGTCTTGAGAAATTTAAATTGAGAAGTATTCTAATGCATCTCTGTAGAATATTATCTGCCTCACTTCTGAATGCTTTGCTACCGTGTGCAGAACATGGCACATAAGTGGCTTTTGGGGCTCGATGCATTTATGCAAGTGTTTTTCTTTGCCGTCTCCTAACACAACAAAAAGACACTTGAAGCCTCTTCTTGGGGCTTATTTTTATTGCTAACTTAAATGTAAAGAGACTGAAGTCCACCACAATGCTCCTGTAGGCTTTTTTTTTTTTCAAATGTAGACATTGTGATGATTTTCAATGAAAAATTCTGTTGCTAAGGAATTGTTGAAGTGAAGGTTTGTAAAAATCTACTGTTGAAGATGTAGCCAAGATTAAATTAAACAATATTATTTTTGCAACTTGTTGTAGATGGAAATTGTTTATAAGCTTATATTAGCCAGTCAGGGAACATAAACTTTATCCTGTGCTTTAGCCAGCTGGTTCTACAGTGCAAATGTTGAACTGCCTCTAATGAATTATCTAAGGAATATGCTTTGTGAACAGTTGCAAACATTATATGCTGAGATGTGTTCGATACAGTGTTCATTGGGCAACTCTGAAGAGTAACAGTAATAATAATAATAGGAGCCTATTTGCAGACAGTTGCAAGCAGGAGAAATGGCTAAATGCTTCAGTTAAATTATTCCTTATTTGCCTTGTCATACTATGTGGTAACAGTTAATAATATAATGCATTTTATAATGGGTTGGGTTGGGTTTTTTTTCTGTATTACTTCCTCTGGCCAGATTATTCCCTTCCATTAGCCCGTTCTCAGTGGTTTATTTGTTTGTGAAGTCCATCCAATGATCGTAGGCTGAATTCTAACTGGGCTTTCCTACTACATCCAAGCAATGAAATAATGTCTTTTTGTGGACACTTTTCCAGCAGATCTACTAGTGGAGGGTTTTGTTGCTATTTTATTGAAATTATTCCTGGAGGCTTAGTAATGGTGTGCTGAGTATCAAAGCTGGAGATGGATATGGATCTCCTTTACACATTTTTCAGAGAATTTCTAACCCCATTTTCTGACCTTTAATACTATAAGATACTTTAACAAATGTGATTGAGACTTTCAAACAAACAGACTTAGGATAGTATTAAGTCAGTTTAAAATTACATCAGTTTTGTAGTTCAAATATAAGACTTTACACCTCACTAAGCTTTCCTATTTGTATTTAACTCATCTGTTACTTCTGCAGAGGAAAGTATTTAAGCCTGTAGAAAACTGTGTCTTCTCTTAGCTGTTTATAACAAGCTGATAAATGTAATATATTACAAATAATGTGGTATACGTTTGTTTTTTTTTTTTAAAACTAAATCAGTTCATGTCAGACTGTACAAAAATGCTAAAGACACAAAGTATATTCAGACACATCCATCTAAAAGCAGAGGAACATTGTGCATTAGAGTGAAGCAAGAGGAATTTTAGTGTATGCAATGGATATTGCCACTTGCATGACAATTCACTTCCCTCCGTTGCTAGTGAATATTCATATTCCCATAGTAGGGCTTTTTGTATTTACTGTTCTGCCGAAGTGCGAGATGGCATCCAAGCCCTCTAGTGTTTTATTGGAGTAGACACGTCATTCGCTATGTTATTCTAAGCCTTCCTAAATAGAACAAGCTGAGATGAACATACACTTGTATATCTCTCCTAAAACTCCTTAAAATGTAAATGTGACATGATAGTGACTCCTGTATAACCTCCTCATTTTGTAAAATCACCTATACTGGCTTGACTTGGAATAGGAAGTGAACTGGGGAGAGAAGGCAGAGAGAGTGGTTCTCTGGACCCTGAGCAGAATGTATTTGTAGTCCAGAAAGCAAACTCCAAGAATCACCTGCATTAGAATAAATAGTTTCTAGTATAACAGCATGCAGGAGAGAACTATTACACAGAAAACGAATTATATAAGTTATAGGTGATTCCATTCAAGGATTCTATTTACTGTATAGCTGGAGTACAAACTTTCCAGTAGCCATCACTGCCTGCCTTTAGAAGCACAGCCTGTAACTATGAACTATAGACTGCTTATAAAATCAGTGATCAGCATGATTCCTGGCAGCCTTCCCTGCTCTGGCTACCCTTGCCTTCATGGCCCTTCCCTTGCTCCTTATACCATCCTTCCTACCTGTGTTCCCCCTCAGGCCTTTCTTCCCACTCTCACTGCAATTTTCATGTGCTGCATTCTTCACTGTTCAGCGCTGGAGCTGCTCAAACCATCCACTCTGGCAGCTGCATCTTTTCCAGGAGAGCAGCCCTCACCCCCTGCTCTAGCAGCCCCCTTCCCCCAGGGGGTATCAGTTGTTTGCCTCTTTTTCCTCCCTCTCCTCTGCTGCTTTCCCACTCCAGCAGCTCATTACCTCGGCAGTAACACCCAAGAGTTGCAAGGAAATTTTAGCACACTTTATTTACAGCTGCATTGGCTACATTTCGCTAAGGGATTCTCACCAGAGTGATCTGGACCCAAACCGCGACAGCACTAGGTGCCCTCCCTGGCTTTGAGGGGGCTGTTCTCTCTCTGGGATGGAGGGGCTGCTCTCTGAGGAGTCTGGGGCGCAGCCAAATTTCATGCAAAGCCTGAAATCTGGACTCTTCAAGTTAGACCCAGACATGAGGCATGTATACAGCACAGCCCCAGGTGCAGCGTTTCAAAACAGATGTAAATAACTTCTTACGTCTTGAAAGGGATTCAAACCCACCTGCATAGCCGCCCTTATCAGCTACCTTGTTGTCATACAGTTAGCTTCTACAATGTTTGTGTGCAAACAGCGCTTTAAAGTGATCAGGCAGTGTAATTAAGCAGAACTGTACTTTAGAAGCGCCAAGTGAGATTCCTCTTCATCTTGGTGGGAGAAGAGGAAACAGCCATCAGGCCTTACACTTCAGCACACCAGAGTCGTATGACTCCTGTCGCTGCTCTTCAGTGCCTCTCTAATCAAGGTGCTTCTTTCCAGATCACAGTTAATGCTTTGACAAACCCTCATCAGCCTCCGGTGCACTGCAAGGAGTGGGAATGCAAACATGGAAATAACAACCTGTTGTTCTGATGGGTTGTTGTGTGCTGTGCTGACAGCATACCTGCAGGAGCAGGGCTGGCGAATGTACGAAATCAGAGACGGGTGCTGGAAAGTTCGTTTTTAACAGTGCTGGAAAGGTCTGAGCCTTCAGTGTGTTTGAGCCGGAGATGCTCGATCGCTGGCAGCAGCTCTGCGGCTGAGGGGCTGCCAGCCCAGCTTCATGGTGCAGCCCTGCAAACTGCTGAGGGCTTCTCTGGGCGCCTCGGGACAGGGATTCAAAGCCTGCAGACAAACCCCACTAGGTAGCGTAAGGGAACTACTTGGCTGCTTTTATCCACTGTCCTCATTATATATTAATATTCCCAAATGCATGAAGGCAGAGGTTTTGCTCTTGGATTATAATGTGACTTTTGTGCACCATCTGTATTCTCTAGAAATACGCCATCAGCATGCTCTGGCCGCAGCCTGCCATTACAGGTAGGCCATATTTATCCAGGTAGTTATCCAGTGCCTGTTCCCTAATGAAAACCTCATTGCCACAGGTTTCTGTCAGGGCACAGGACATTCAGAGCAGCAAATGGGAACTGGGTGTCTCATTCCAGTTGGATTTATTTGGCTTTTGTGTATTGCAACTGTGGTCCTGTTGGGTGTCCTTTTTGTTAGTGTAGTCATCATATGGGGTTTAAAGGACTATTTAGCGAATGTTGTTATCAATGAAGATAATTTAAATCATTCTTTTTCTATAACCTTTTAGTTTTTCAACATGACAGGGTTATATTTGCTATTCGATTTTTTTGCAGTCTCTGTTAATTTGAATCTAATTTTTGTTACTTTATCACAGTATTCGGCAGCCACTGTATTTTATAAATATAAATGACTTATGACTTGAAATACTTGAGTCTGACATTATAACTTGTCATTTTGTGTTTTGGAAAACAGATTTTCGTTATTTTGTCAGGCAAACTTTAAGCTAAAATGCTCCTACCAGAAAATGAACAGCATGACTTACCTTGGCTGGGACATCTAAAGTAATTTGAGTGAGCCAACTGCAATGCTTGCTTTGTGCATTTTACACAGGTGATACTTCTATCAAAAATAATGATTCTTAGAACCACTTTTTCATGGGGGTTTTTCTTTGCCCTCAACACATCAGCAGATACAAGAACTCATTTTACAGACGTACATGCGTGTGTAGATATGGCGTAGGGATGGGGTATATTGCAGAAGGCACCAGCTGCCTCTGATGCAAGAGGAGGGGAATGCAATTACTTCTGTGGAAGTCTGTACATATTTGCCAGAATTTATAAATGTTTACAAGTAACTGGTCTTCACATAAGCAGGGCCCTCAGGGAGTGCTAGGCCCCCATCTGCTGGAGAGTTTTATGTCAATTCTGGTGATTTTTAGGTTATTTCCCCTGCATTTTTCTCTAAGAATTATCATCACTTGGCTTTCTTACTTAAATGTTGATAGTGCCTGGAGAGGCAAAGGCCTGATTGTTCGGTGTAGTCTACGTACATATGGTGAGAGACAGTTCCTCTCCCAACAAGTTTTCTATCTAAATAAACAAGGTTAACAGGGCTGGAAAGAAGCAGTAACTCCCCATTTCACAGAGGAAGCACCAGAAAGTGAGAGGAGATGAGCACTGAGCCCCAATCCTGACAGGCACTGAAATGCTTGCTCCTGGCAAGGGCAGAGGTTTTTGGAAAATATTTTCAAGTTGAAAACAGTTGGAAATGTACTTCAAGAAAAATAAACATTGCAATCTGCTTGGATAGCTGAGGAGGAATGGCACAGAACTTGGCATCCCAGAGGTTGTGGGGATTAATGGCTTTCAGCTACTTTTATGCCCTTTTGGGGGATATTCTGTGGCCTTCTGAGCATGTTTGGTAGCTTAATTTGCAGCTCTTTGGTGTTGTAGTGCTGCCTAGAGCTGTGTCTTTCACTGGAGTCTCTTGACTGTACTTACACAGCAAAACCCTTGATATGACTGAACTTTGACTGTGAAGTGATCCCTTCCTTGGGGGTTTCGAGGAGCCTGAGAAGGTAGCTGAGATGTCTGCCTCGGTGTGTGCAGGGAAGGCTTGCTCGAGGAGCTTCTTGTGTGGCTGGCAGCGAAACAAATGGGGACTCTTTCTAGGCTGCAGCTTGTCTTCTATGTGCTGTTAGTTGGGATGTAGGAGGATGACATAGGAGGATGTAACCAAGACATTGAGAACAGTCAGGCTTGTATAGAAATTCCCTCCTTTGCCCCATCTTTCCCCCAGTGTGGCCACTGCAGAAAGCAGCAGTGAGAGTGCTCCTGGGACCTGCCTTACAGCTCCTGCCAGCCACCTCATGGCAGCGTGTTCCAGTGGCTGGAGTAAGATTAATTGCACACTTGAATTTTGCACACATCTTTAAGGGCACCTCTAATTATGAATGCATCACAGGTTACAATTATAAATTGTTAAAAACATGGAAAAAAAATTGACACTTGAAATTGTAACATTGGGAGTGTTTAAAACCAGATATTTGTCATCAGCATGAAAGTATTTAAGGAGATGAATCTTGTATTATCATTTCCCTCTTCTCCCAGGTAAGAATAGGAGTGGATGAAGAGGGAAGGTCTCTGGTTCTGTAGAGGAAAAGGTCCTCTATCCAGTGGAGAAGGCATTCCCAGGAGAAAGCATCCACGTTTTGGGATACTTTGGGAAATCTGCTGTTTCTCCTCTATGAGATCTAAGAAATCCTTCATAGCCCTGCCTATAGAAGCTAGTGTGAAGCTGGGCCCAAGTTGTGCCAGTGAAGAGTAGTTACACTTCATCACACAGTGTAGTTTGAAGAGACCATCAGGGCTATAAATACAGCTGCCTGGTTATAACATTGAACTGATTTGCGCAGGAAATGAATCGTATTTACGTAGAATCCCATTTATTGCTGCAAATTAAATTTGAAAGTGACTGGATTCACCTGATTCCTCTGAAGTCCTGCTTTCATTCTGTGACCCAATGTGGTGTAGAAAGGATCAAACAATCTCTATATTAAAAAAAAAAAAAAGAGAGAAACTGTACTCAAACCATAAAAAGGTTTTTGGTTTCTTCAAAAGAAGAAAGGCAGTGTTGCTCTAAGTTCGGCAAACTGCATTTATAGTGCTTATGCCTACAGATTTAGCTTGTAACGGGGAAATGTGCTATGTTTAAATACCCAGAAGGAGTCTGGAAGACAGATTTGTCCTGATAGCTTGTCATTTACCAAAATGGGTAGTGATAATTGGACACAGGAGACGCTTGCAGATCAACCTTTAGTGACAGTGCTGATAGTTACTGAAAACATAAAATATCTCATGGTGGAGCTTCAGTGCCTTTTCTCTAATCAGCCCGGGCGATGTCTCCAGCAAACACCATATGCACCATTGCCAATTGCATTTTATCAAGATATTCTCAGTTCAATCTCTTTTCCATTCTTTAAAATATTGTACAACTGTGCATATTAAAATTTACAGAATATTAATGAAATCGGAGAAGTGTAAGATAGGGATGGATAAACCCATCCTTCTGAGGTTGCCTTTGGCTCTGATGGCTCAGGCCTGGAGAGCAGCAGGCATATTAATTACCTGCCAGGTTTAAACCTGTTTTCCAAATGTTGCTACCCTTGATCAGCATTATACCACCTTCACCCTTTAGCCACCCCTTTGGTATTCTGTGCCATAGGACTGAATGCCACTCTGGTGGAGTGGCATCTGGAACAAGATGAAGAAGAAAATAACTTCTTCAAAGAGTGAAAAATCACAATTAACAGAGAATTCGAGTATCAAAGAGCCTCCCAATCTTTCTTAATTAGAACCTTTTATTTTGCATTGCTTGTAGGTATCACTTGCTGCAACTTCCTTTTTATTTAGTTTATGCTTTTTAAAAAATGTGGGGTTTTTTGTAGGGCACTGTACACAATTATGATATAATGGTAGAAATCTCAGGAAAAGGTCGTGTATCAGTCTGACTTCTCCCACTACACTTCTGCCTGTCAAGTAACTTATAAGAACTGGGGGTTTTTTACTGTTTTTCACATGCTTAGGTGCCGCATCTTAGATGCGGGATACTTATCTCCTTGCTCTGTACTGCCTTTTCTGCACTTTTAACTAGTCCCTCTCCTGCTTTTCACATAGGATACACAACATGGCCTGCAATGGGTGCCGAGATTGCTTAGTTGTAACATTTGGCTGTCTAAGGAGCTGCTGAAAATTATGTTCAGATGAAGCTAAATTGCCAGCTAAATATTGAATTGAGCAGTAGATGATGAAGTCTCATGTGGTATTTTATTATTAATCTCATCAGGAGGTTGTAAAGAACAATACCAATAATTAGTCTGCCTTCTAACCCCACAAAACCGAATCTATTAGCTATATTACCCTACATAGTGTATTTTATTAATAACTTCCTATTGTCCTTATCATATATTACGATGTGAGGATTGCTGGATCTTAATGAACGTATTATATGAATTAAATAACACAATTTGACTGAACAGGTCAAAAAATTATTTATTCAGATCTAAACGAGGGCCCAGTAAGTTAGCATGCGTGATGTAAAAGGTAACTTTTTGTTTCTCAAATGAGACCTTGGATTAATGGATGCTGGAAAGACTTAAGAACTTACTTTGCTGCCCTTCTGCTTATGTTGTTACCCTAGATATAAGATAGTCAGGCTGTGTGTTATATTCATATCCACTGCTTCTAAGACAGATGACCTGAATGTAGCAAAAAGATAATTTTGTAATATAATGGTAAGAATTTATAAGGATAAGAAATGACGCCAGTAGCTAGCCTATAATGAAGGTTCTTTTTGAGGAAAGGATCCCTGTACAGGAGAGCTGTTAAGATCTGCTAAAGTAAATGGGATTTAGGCATATATATAAAGTTAAACACATACCTCAGTGTTATCATTAATCAGGATCAGAAAGTGTGTTGAGGTTTGTAATTGAGTCAAGAGAAAATGTTTTAATATGTTCCCCTTGATTTGCTATGGCTTCACTAAGCTGTGTGCTGCAATTGCATCATTTTACCCAAAAGTTATTGGGAATAAAAGATCCAAGGGAGTTCAGTAGCCCAGACTGGCTCAAGTTCTTAAGAGAGCACAAACACTAAATACATTTATAGATTTCACTTTAAAGCATTTTGCTAAAAATTACTTAATTTAAAATTTGTTGCTGTGTGCTAGAAATGGTGTCTCTGACTGTACATACCATGTACGTATGAGTACCAGGTTGGCTCCATGCTTTAGGCTGATAAATACTTAGAAAGTTGTTGGTTTTTTCTCTAGTTATTAGGCTGATGACTGGCTAGTATAGGTCTGATGTGAAGAGAAGTGCCATCTCAAGCAACCCTCCTTAAAGTAGGCTAGATGCCAACACTGTTTTACTACTGTCCCCTCAAATGGTCACCACAAGCCACATATTGCCCTTTTAGGAAAGCATAGCAAACTGAAGGCAATGGTCATCAGCAGTGCCTAGGCAAAAGCACTTTTTAAAGGGGCTTGCAAACATTGCTGTAGAAGCACACAAGGCAATTAAAGCTTCAAATAAAGAAAAAAACCCAAAGAAGGTAATGTTGAATGTCCAGTATGATCTGTCAGTATTTAAACTTAAGGTTGAAATCCAATCCCTAGCTTTCCTCCTGCAAATTGGTTTGGATAAATATGCAAAAGAGAAAACCCTGCTTTTGCTCTTAGATATCTTCAGTTTTTAATTTATTCTTCTGCCGTTGGCCCAAATTAATCCAACCCTGATAAGCTTAATGTTATCATCTTTTTTTCAAACTTTTGAGGAGAAAGGGGTGTACTGAAGACCAGTTTTCAAGCTTTGGGGCTTGCTTTCTTGTTTTGTTTTGGGGTGTTGGGTTTTTTTATGAGAGTACTTTTTTTTTTTTCATGTGTCTAAGATGCTGAGAGCCAGATAGTGGGTCTCTGAGGGATCTGATAGACATTCAAAAACATTGTAAACTGTATTTATTACTCTGTGTAAGATGCAAGGCTAATGGAATGAATCAATAATGCTCTGCATACACATGCTGTGTTTACCTAGTTCTGCATAAGTATGAATGGAAATTTTACTTATTGTTTATCTAATAATTAATTAACTAGCTATGTTAGTTCAGGGTATTGATTTTACACTATCAGTAAATTTGATAAATCTTTTTATAACTATTTAATTGTTTATTTTCTTGTTTGTAGATAATAAAATTAAAAGTCATGGCTGAGGCATTCAGCTGCCAGGAATGAGCACACACCTATACAAACCCAGTAATAATTCTTTTCTCCTGAAATTCTTTGCAGACATCAAATCGGAGTCTGATCTATGTACTCACATGTATCTAAATGTTGAACTCTTTAAAAGTTGAAAATAATAAACTTCTAATAGTACAGGCAGGTGTCTGAATTTGGAGTAAGATGCCCACTTAGAGGTCCTAATGAGGAATAATCCAGGTGAAATTGCAGCCACAATTAACTGTCCTGTGACTATTTTAAATTGAGTTAAAGATGCTTAAAGGTGCATGGAACCACTGCAGGATAGAGAACGAGGATCCAAAGAGCCTACGCAGGCTTCACCTAAAGTTAGTAAGTCAGAGTCCTGACGTATACTTCTGCAAGTAAGTATTGTTCCTGGGGGGGTAAATGGTGAAGAAAAGCATGTTTGGAGCAATGCTGGTTAGGAATGATGTCCTGCTGCTCATTTAGATCATGAACTGTTTGTCAATACTAACAATTAGTGGGCTAAAGATTCCATTGACCACATGACAAGAATCAATATACACAGTACTTGTTAGTTATTTACCACAGAGTGTATTAAAGCCTATAGATTCACCATAAATCCTTTAAAGCTATCCTGCTATGATCCTTGCCACAACATGCATTGACACATCAATAAATCCTTTTGACAAGGGCGATATGTGAAAATCAATACCAGTTTATCAGCTATTTCCATGTAGTCTTTTCTACAAAGGTTTAAAGATCTTTTCCCAAAGCTGTATAACTGACATGGTGTAGGGACAGATCTTGTATCAAATAGTGACCTTGATTAATGCCGTTCACTCAAAGAATTTTGTAAATCCCATACAAGGGACATAAAACTGTTTCTGATGAGGTTCACTGTTTGGAAAGCGCTTTTCAAAGCTTTTACTGAAACTATTTTTTTTTTTTTGTGAAAGCAAATGAACTTTCTGCATGCACACAGAATGAGTTAGGCTTTTTTTCTCAAAGAAAAAGAAGTTTCTTCTGCTGATAAAAAATTGCCAGATGTTTCCTTTTTCATTAAGCTATTTTCTACAAGGTACGGGCCATCACCAAAGGCTGTGATGTGTACTTATTCTGCTATACAAACTTAACGGCATTATAAAAATAGATTTAAAATATATATGTATAATGTAAACGTATATGATTTAGGCAGAGTGGACCTTTTTTTTAGCTGGTTGTTATTAAGTGCTTGAGGAACTTTGAGCTGATCCCATCTGATTTCAAGTGTTGAGCAGTCTTTTAAAAATCTAGGCTCGTTAGGCTTCCAGTGGTTGGTTATCTTTCATGTCTAGGTAACAGATTATTTAGATTTTTACAGTGATTCCTTCTATGCACACTTTCCTCCAAACATATGCAGTAGTTTTGTCCTGGAGTTGCATACATTACTTGTTTTGCCAGCAAGTTCTAATTGTCCTGGAGGATGTAATAAAGCTGGGGACTATTGGAAAAAAAGAAATCTCCCTAAAACCAGAAACATATCTGAAGCAAAACTTGAACAGAAAATAACAGCTACGTTAATAACATTAATTGTTATTCTTTTTAGATTCTTGCACAACAGATGAACAGTTTGAATTCCAAAGTAGGCAAAATATTTATTTAGTTCTGTATCTTGCATTCAGGGGCATGTAAGTCATGCAGCAGCTTAAAAACCATCTCAAACCCCACAGAGAGGAAAGGATAAGGAAGCCTATTACATGGCTCTTTGGGAGTACCTCTGCCAAAGTCAGCTTTGATAGAAGCAAATCCAACTCCCACTTCAGTCAACGGGAGCTGGCGTTGCTAATGGTAGGGTTTGGTTCTGCCCCTTTCATATAATTTTTCCTGTGAAAGCTGGCTGTATTGCATGTTACAACTCCGTGCAAATGTTTCCTGTAAAGTTTTCTACAGATAGTGACCCTAAAGGAAGGAATAAGAAAGCTTTGGCATACCCTGCGACGGTTTTAAATGAACTGATGCAAAAGATAACTGTAGCACTCATGATGGGAGATTCTGGTCTCTCAGTCTCCCTCTACCCCATGCTAGACAACATTTTATTATAAAAATCTTACCTAAAACCTCCGCTCTAAAATCTCGGTTATTTTGCTATGTGTATGATATAATATTATACATTGCATTATCTGCCCTTCTTTCTCCCCTTTATTTTCCTCACTTCTCCTTCATTTCTTCTTTATGTTGTTCCCTCTGATGAATCTCTAAGTACTGATAAATGTAATGTATTAAATGGCAGTAAAATACAGGGAAAACTGTATTGTTTAACTACCTTGTTTTTGGTGATAAAGATATTTAGATGGCATCTCCTCCCTGGTTTAGATACATGAACTATCCTTAAAACTAATTAGTGAATTTTTCACTTTTCACAAAGGATTTGTTAAATACCTTCTCTCTATCTCTCTCTCTCCTTTAAAGAGGAAAACTCTTACTTTCACTCAGAGCTGCTCTTTCCCATTAGAGTAGTCTGGATTTCTCAGTGCACAACCGGGATGGGCTTCTGGTATGTGCTGTAGGGACTGCAAGCTGAAAAGGGAGCAAAGCATGAAAAAAAGGGTGGAATAAAATCCACATAAACAGCCGAAGAACAATGATCCCTGAATGAAAAACAAGGTAGAGTAGCCTCGGGCAACAGATAACCCAAGCTCCAGCTGACCTTGGCAGCATGACAGGGTCTTTCTATAAGGACAGAATCCTCCGGCAATTTCATCAGTTTTGCCCCAGTGTCAACCTTGCATCTATTGTTATTTCACGTCGTCTTTTTTTTTTCTCTGCTCAGATGCATTTATTGCTCAAGTGTATTTATTATAGCTAATAGAAGGAAACTCTCTAAGTACACTTGAGGTCTCACAAGTCTCTCAGACTCCAGAGGACTGATGAAATTCAGGACTGTTGGGGTTTTTGTTTCAAAACTCTTGAGCCAGGGAAAATGAGACCCTACTTCTGCACCAGCAGGGTTGAATTTTGGGCATAAGACTGGTCTTGCTTTTCATTTTGGCATAGTTGTAGACTATATCTTTCTCCCTTTCTGCTGTGAATGTGCAGTTAAACTAACAGCAGAGGATGGAAAGGCAGCCGTTTCAAGCACGTCAGTTGGCAGCGACAAGAACTTAAGCATGAACAGATTTGTTGAGGCAGCTTTCCCAGCCTATTCAGTAAAGGCAACGAATTCTGAGCCTTGTATACTATGAGCTGATGGGGTCTATTAAATATCTTCACATAAAACACGCCAGGGGCCAGTATAAGGGAAAGAAAGGAGTATTCATTTAGAGACCTAGGTTCAAAACTGTCAACACTTCCGTCTCACTAAGGCTACTTGTTTGACTATTTGTTTGCAAAGGTTGCGTGAATGCATCTTTAAAATTGTAAAGTCTGCGTGAATTTTTTATCGTATAATAACTTTGCCATTTCTTTGGCTATAACAAATGATCATGCTGCTGCACCCACAGCTGGTATGTGCGGATGAAACTCTGGCCAGCTGAGAGAGGAAGATTGCTTGGTGGTGTTTTTGTTACAGACACCATGTACCCTATGCACCTGTGTTGTTGCATGAGAAGAACTTTTAAAAGTGACAGTATGTCAACAGGAGTCAAACGCTTGTGAACTAAGCTGTGCAGGATAAAAATGTGTTACCATGGTGTTTTGATGTTTTAGCAGTTTAAAATGTTAATATCACTTAGAGTGAATTGCAAGTTTTAATTGATGATTGCAAAAGGATAATTTCTACTATTAGAAGCATTTTGTGTATATCTTCATTTAAGACTGATCAACTAATTTCCAATGTGTTTATTTTTAAAAGAATGAGCTTCAAAAAGCACACTAGTAAAAATACTGTTAATTTGTAATGCTGCTGAAAATAAAGGGGTCTTCTGGTCGCATAGTTAAAAAAGAGACTGTTGTCATATGACTAGACTGATAAATTCTTACACGGAGCGCTGTTTGCTGTTTTCAAAAGCAGAGAGAAATTTTGTCAGTCTTCTGCTGATTGCGCCCATCTTGATCAGATTTTGCTGCAGAGGACATGCAGTGGTAGAATCTGTGCAAAAAAACCCTCTAGGAAGTATTGCTGCATGTAGTTATGCAGGGAACCATGAGGTCTCTTCAGAACATGATTATCCCTATAGTTGACAATTTGGGTTAGGAGCAAAGTTAGAAGTTTGAACAAACAAACAAATGGCAAGGAGCAAGAGAGAGGATTTCAGAGGCAGGGATTTGTTTGGTAGTCAGGAAGATGGTTTTATTCTTGCCCTCCAATCTGACCTACTTTCTTTGCTTTAGTTGTTTCACTGTTTTACATGAACAGTGATGTAGCATATGTGTTAAATAAGTAGCAGTGTTTTGGCAAGAAGAGGTTATATTTCAGTAGAAAGACTATATCAATTGCTTTAGAGAGTTTGTAAATCCACTAGTAGAGATGCCTGAAGTCTGACAATGCTGCATAGATATTTAACGGAATTAATGATAAGGTGTAAAAGCATACAAGAGTCTGTTAGATGGGAAGGCAACAAGCACATTTTGGTTTCACCTTCAGTTGTTGTGTGACAAAACCAAATCACCCATTTTTCGATTTGTGCCTTGCACAGGGAGGGATGACGGAATATTTTACTTCTTTCCAAGTGTCGATGGTAGTGTGCTAAAATACTCGAAGTTTTTTTCTTCTAGAAATAATATTTCCTCAGCTTCTAGGATCATAAAGAGAACAGACTTTAAAAAAAAAAACAACTCAAAAAATCTTGGGGAAGCCTAGGCTATGTAGTCAATCCGCCCATTATATGTGTTTGTTCCTGGGAATTTCTCAATTCCTGGGATTCAGACATCCCTTCCGTACTCTGACTGAGACTGGGGCCTGTGCTGGAGACAGGTTGGAAGGGAAGGGCTTGCTTTTAAAGATGTCACAGCATGCATTTTGGCTGAGGTCCTCTCAGGAGTCCTAAAGGAATTTGGCAGGTGAAATGCAGCGGTCCTTTGCAAAGATGTTTCCTCGTGTTTGAATGGCTCTAATCGCCGGTGCTGAGGAGGGACAACTGCCAATCACTCCTAAACTCTTCCCAGCCCTTTTTGGGGGAAACTGATGTCATGATTCATCTTCGCATGCGGCAGTGCTCATGGTTCCCTGCTGTTTTATGCCTCGGCACAGGAGGAGGTTCTTTGTTTTCTCTCCCCTCGCGCTCGCTCCTTGCAGTCCCATGCAGGGCTAAATACAATCTGGCCCATGGCAGAGATTTGGAATCCATTTGCTTGCTCTTCTACAGCTTTCAAGGCTTGCCAGCAATACTGTGGGAAGCCTGGAAAAAATTAAAGCGTTATTCTATCCTGAAACTTGTCTCTGCAAAACTGCTATTCTAGGCTCCCATGTTTATTGTTTCTTCATGATTCTCTGTATGAAATTTGATCAGTTTAAAAAAGGGGACCAAAAAAGCAAAAAAAAGAAATAAAATCCCTGATTACCTGCCCAGCAGACTCCTTCTGTGAGCAGCCAACATGAATTCTCTCTCCTCAATCTGAGAAAAAAAGATTCTTCAGATGGGATTTAGCGCTGATGGTATGCATCATTGGTAAAAGGAGTCAAACCCAGCTGAGAATGGCTCTGCTGTGTTTGAGCTTAAAATTCTTTTCAGCTGAAAAAACTGAAGCTCCTTGACAGCAAATTCACAGTGCAAGGCTATTTTTAAAGGTTAGTATATTGACTGGTTGATGGGGAAAACTGAGGACTGTAAACTGGGTCAGGAGATGGGGTTTCCTCCGCGCTGTAGTTTCGTCACATGTATTCCAGCATCATTTATTCAGCCTGCAGAGTAACTTCTCATGTTTCAAGTGCAAATCACAGACCAGTTAGTTCTCCACTGAGCCCTCTTATGGCAGCCCTTGTCACCCCTGTGCTTAGTTCAACTGGAGTAAGCCCCTGGAGATTTGAGTATTTTATCTCTATAAAATTCATTCAAGTTCATTGCAAACTTTCCTTTAGAAGCTTTATGTATACTTGGAGGAAAAGCACATGGCACATAGCTTGGCTTTACCTTTAGGCTACTGGCAGAGAAGTTGTGCTCTACTGAAAGGATCCCTGTGCCATAAATACAGGGAAGTATATCACAGGTCCTGATGTGAAGAAGATCTGCAAGAATTCTGGATTAAAACCAGCATGTTTTATTAACGGTCAGATCTTGTAAACTGGTGAGTAGCTTTTCTCCTCTCTGGAAATTCTTCTCTTTCTGTTTACATACAGAAAGCAAAAAAGTGAGCTCAATCAAGTCTTCTTGATCTGTGAAAAATAAAGCTTTTCTGGCCTACAGAGCCATAAAGATGACACTTGAACTGCTCTCCATGGAGCTAAGAGCTTGGCCATTATTGGGAATGAGCTTGGGAGTGTACTTATCTCCTTAAATAAAATTAATAAAAAAGATCAAGCTTAATGGACCACTACTTATTTAAGCATAAAAAAGCCAGGAAACTCAGAAGTCACATGTGCAAATCTACCTTTTATTCTTTTGGTTATTCCTATACAGCATCTCTTGATGGTCACGTATGACAGGCCACAGAAAAGGGAGGGAGTCTGTACATGGCCTTGCAGCTGGCATCCCCTCAGACCTGGCCTCACGTCCTGGCCCTAGAGGAGCTGCTGTGTCCAAGTGCCTCGAGTGGCGTGTGTCCTGCTTCGCCTCTGCAGTGCCAGCGCTGAGTGATGTGGGCAGCCTGGCACTGAAGGCTGAAAGCTGGCTCTTGGTGCTCGTTGCCAGGAAGGTGAAGCCAGGCTTCACTGCACTCAGTGGGGTAAATTACTGCCTCAAGCCTTAGCTGTGAATCCCTTCACATATCTGCATTTAAAACTGTGTCTTACGTTTAGCAATGCACATTTTAAGCACGGCTATTTTCCCCTTTTTGAAAATCAATCATAATATAGCCATCAAGAAAAAAATGTGGATACTTGCAAACAAAGAGAATTGCAGGGCATTATTTTTTGTGGTCATTGCCAGGGCTGATGTTCTCATTACTTCTAGTTTTAAAAGTCCTTTTGGCCCATGACAAAAAGGATTTTTTCAATTTGATGACATCTTGCAAAATAAAATAATGCACTCTTAAAATAATGTGCAGTGAAATGATTGCCAAAATCTATCATCACAGAAGAAGGCTATGCTTTCATTATATCAGAAGCATCAGTAATCACGTTTTATACTACGTTTTGTGCTCTTTGGCGGTGTAATGGATGAGGTTTTACTAAGATTGCCTAATGTTCTCCATGATAACTCTCTGTTTGCAGTTGGTGATAACTTTGCCAGACTTTAACCATTTGGCATATCTGTGGGGTGAAGCTTTCCATACTGGGTTTCTTCTTAGTTGAATCTGTTTTGGAAAATTTCAGCAAAAATGATTCAAACATTTCCAAGCATTAGGCAAGGGGAAAATATATTTGTTTTGACCACACTGAAAAGTCCTGGCAAACCTTGCTCTGAATAGCTGTAGCTTCCCCTCCCTCCCTCTGTCCCCCATCCTATTGTTTTGGAATAAGGATCTGAAATTTGGCAGGAAGGTGATCTTTGTCTTGTAATATATTTATGAAAGGCATTGCATTGGGTGAAGTTACAAATCTTTGAGAAACTTCAGTGAAGGCAGGTGGAAGAGTGGAATTAGCTGAGAAAGGAAACAGTGCTATCTCTGGTTAGTGCCATTAGGAAGTAATGGGGGAAAGGAAGGGAGAAGGGGGAAAGCGATATGAACAGAGAAACAGTTAATCAGGGGTGAGACACTGATACGAAACTGGAAACCAAAGGGAGTTATGGGATTTAGTATTTCCTACACAAAAGATCGGGCCTTGGAATCAGCCTTTGCAGAAGAAAAGATTTATGGGGAAGAGGGGTCAGACGTCCGTTATCCTGCCACCAGCAGCAGATGGTTTGGGGAAGTACAAGTGAGCGAAACTGGGAAAGGACCAAACACTTTTTACTGATATATCAGCTCATCCCAAACAGGAGGTTGTGCCTGGAGCACTGCGTTCAGGAATTGCCAATGCATTCTGCCTCCACTAATACACCTGATATGTTTTAAAATTTGTTTATGCTTGTGACTTCTACGAAGCCCCGCAGCAATGAGTTCTGCAGCTTGTGCATTGTATGAAAAATTACTTCCTCTTACTGGGTTTAAAACTGTGAGCTAATTTTATTAGGTGTCCCCAGATTTTTTTTTGTAATTTATTTGTTACAATGATGATTATTAGAATGAATAGTCATTCCCTAATCACTGACAAGAAAGTCCAGAACTTTTATGACTTGCAAACCTCTGTTGTACCCATCCCCAGTTGCCTCTTTTCCGAGCTGAAAGCATGCGGTTGGCCTTTTTTATCACTACATATCATTAAACCAATATTTCCATGGAAGTATCCATAATGGTTCCGAGATTTTTGTGCTGAGTGATAATAGCTAGGGTCCATTGTGGTTTAGATCTAATTAGGATTGTTTTCCCTCATATGCATTACTTTGCATTCATCAGTACCCTCTGCTGTTTTATTGTTGTTTAGTATTTTAAGCCTCCTACAACTCTTTGCATTCAGATCAGCTAGCCAGAGTGACTCTCCATGCCTGGTGAACTTTTTCATGTTGTTATCCATCTTCTTTTCAAAGTCCTAAAAGACTGTACCTAACATCTCAGGTCCTTGGGAGATGGGCTGGTAGGTTTCCTCTTTTGTGAAAGCTTGCCAGTTATTTCTACCCTTTGCTCTCTTTGAATGATTTATTAACCAAGTCTTTGGTTTTCCTTTATTAAAACTTAGAATAAGATAAAAGCTGTCTGACTTTCATAAAAAACTTCAGTGCCGCCACTTGGAGGTGCAGGAATTCAATTTGCCTATGAAACTTCAACAGGCATCTTTTAGCTTATAATAAATTCTCTAATTGACTGATCACACAGTATCTTAGCACTTGATTCCTGCATTCTTCAGTGCACAGCATGGCCCTGTAATGGGAACGAATCAGGATCACACAGGGGAAGATACTGTTGTGTGGAGAATATTTGTCCCAGAACTTGGCAACTGTACTGTGAACAAAACAGGGGAAAAAATGTCCCCCGGTTAAGGTGGTTGAACGCTAAGCTGAACAACTGGTTGCATTTTCACATCTTACTTCAAGGTACTCACACGTGCAAATAACATACAGGTTCTCATAGGGACCAAGGCCTTTGGCTGGCTATTTACAACAGGCTACAATAATTTTGCAAGAGATTGGAGCAGTGAATGTTGTGGCATTCTCTAAGAAGAAATTCTGCATGAAAGAAGACACACACAGATATATGGACAGCTAGATCTAGGCACAGAAGATCCTTCTTCTAAGTGTAATTCAGAATTACATTATTAGTAGTATTATTAGAAAATAACTTTGTCTCCAGGAAGCAGAACCACTGTCCACTGTGGTACAGAACAATTGCTAACAAGTGATTAGGCTTAAATGTTGGCAAAATAATATCTAAACTCTCAAGACAACTCTGGTGTTTATAAATCAACACCAGCTGTTCCTGTTTATGCAATACTTTGTAAAAATAAAAGAATAAAATAGAATCTAATATGACAGGTCATATACCAAGATTCAGCTTTCTGCAAAAACAAACCAGGCCATTAAAAAATGTAGGGTTTATTTCAGATATTCTAATGAACAGAGCCAACTGGTATCGTGATAATAAATGTAATCATGTTTCTCTAATATCTTTAGGCATATGGCAGGTAGTTCGCAAAGACAGTCCTAAAGCTAAACCGTCAGAGAGGTTTTCTTGCTCTCTCCCTGGAAGGAACGAAGAGGAGGACCCTCTCATAGGTGTTATCTGTAATTTAAAGTAACTCCTGAAACACACAAAGTATGTTTAGAGAGGAGACATTGTTTTATTCTGCGCAGGGTGCAAGGTGGAATATTTCCACAAATCGAGCACACCTACTGAAGTTCATTCTGACGTTTACACGTAACAGTTAACACACCACGCCTATCTAATACATAATCATTAACCTGACTAAGCATCCTCTTCTTCCATTGGCCTGTATTTCTTTCGCTTAGTTTTAAAGCTACAGTGTGATTTTAATTAACTGTGCATGCTCACAAGGAGTGTGTGTGGGGGGTAGTCCTTTCGTCCCTCAGTTGGGTGAGTGCTCGCCATCTCCCGCTGCCGGAATTACCTTTTCCCCAGTTACCGTGCTTCAGTGCCTTCTGGGGCAAGATGTTCCCTTTTATCACTAGTGACTTCACACTTGTGGCCTTGTTTATCTTACCCTCCTTTTTGTAGCAGGATGTTTCCATTGTTGGTCCTTGAAGTTCTCCTTTAGGAGGCTTTTGTTAATGAGGCATGCAGTGCTAACATCCTCTTATCTGGCCTAAACATTATTAACTACCTTGAATATTCTAAATTCTCATGTGTCAGTTTCTACTCCTAACTGTGATCCTTTCTTAACTGCTAATAACTCTGATGCTATTTACATTTCATCCAAGGCAAATATATGTTTGAGGTCACATAGGCAGCACCTGTCAAGCATTTCTGAGCCACGTCAGGCTCAAATTTGCCCAAAGTGCCAAATTCTAATTTCTGTCACACAGATTCTGTCACAGAAAGTGAAGGGATTCTCTGAAGTCGGTGGGGTTTGCTTTAGCGTAATTGCCCGTAGAATATAGCCCCAGATCTCTCTTATGAGCTGGGTGTGTAGTACTGTTGGAGTATTACTCCTTGCATAATTAAAAGCTCTTGGGTTGCTTATTTTGGTGATTATTTCTCACATGCAGAGTGGCCTAGCTGACACAGTTAGCTAAAACCAGTTAAGTGGGAAAAAAAGTAAGATTTAGTCATCTCACAGCTAGGTGCCTGGCCCCCAGAATGGAAAAAAAATCACAGGCTGATTCCATGTAAAGTGTAGGATGAAAGCCAGGCACCTTGGAGCAGTTTCGAACAAACCATTTGCTAAGCTGAACACAAAGCTTATGGTGGGGTGGTCTTTAGAAGGGGGGATTATTTTTTGGTTTGTTGTGAAAGATCAGCACCACTCCAGAGCTGGGATTCACACAGACACAGTTGCCCACCCAAATCCCTGAGGATAGGAACCTAAAATTTTCTTCTCAAAAACAGGCGCAGAAATAAGCACTATTTTTCTTCTTAAATGTGTCTAGAAAAGGTAACAGGGGCTGCATCTTCACCTCTGCTAGTGTTTTAGTTTGTACTTGGATTGCCACTTTTGAAGCAAATTATCTGAATGTCTCCACTTACTGCATGTTGGGTCATGTTGCAACGCAGTCTTGGCATGTGTGAGCTGGACCTTAAGGTCTCTCACTGCTCCTCAGTATTCAGCCCATGAGATTAGTCTCAAGCTCGAAGAAATTAAACCCTTCTCTCCTCCTCCCTCACCCCCCAAAATCCATATATTGTGGGCATTAGATCATCAGCACCAGCTGTTGTGCTCTTATTGCAGCTTGCTAATGCAGATGTGACTAAAGACCTTGTATATGAAAAGCTATTGGTTAGTCTCCAGAAATACAAGATCCATATCTCCCATAGCTCCAGAGTAGAGTTCCTTCTTGCTTAATTCCTTCTTGGCCCTGAAAGTTTGTGTTCCCTTCTAAAAACAGTGACAGAGTCTCAAAAGAGTGGCTAAAAAGGGATAAACGGTGCCTCTTTTGGACTCTCTTGGAAATTAGAGCACTGCCTGGGTGCTAGAGAAGGCAGTTTTGAATCTCTGTAAGCTGCAGAGAGACTTGAATTTGAGCCTTCTTGGTAAATACTGACAAAGTTGTCATGTGGGAATTTTCTCCTCTTTACTCATATTGGCCCAACCCTTCGGGGCTTAGGTGCTGCCTGGCACTTGCCAAACCACATTGTGGCTGTTCAGGGAGGAGAGGTCTTGGGCAGGATGGAGCTGAAATCCAGCTGACTTAGGATCTCTTGGTGTGGACACGACAGTGTTTTCAGAGATGAAGAGATTGCATTGTGGAGGCTTTTTTATGAAAAACATGGATGGGGGTGGACTTCAGTTGACCTAGTCTGTTCTAGGTGATAAAGGCATTCTTTGGTTCTGGCTTCCTGTTCTTTCTAGACAGCATATCTGTAAGTTTTTCATTCATGAAATGTTCAAAAGCAGATCATAAATTTTTTGGCTGCTTTTGGAAATTGTTCAGATAAGTGTTATAGCTCACTGTTTATTGTTCGTGAACTGTTTGTAACAAATTTCCTATCTCTAGCCAGATTTGCTACTCTTGCTTGATGATTGGTCACCTTTACTCGTCATTTCCTAGTATTTTTTAAAGCAAACAGAAATCCCATCATGTGGCAGACTAACTAGTAGCAATAGTAGGTTGTCATGCTGTTTTTTCTATTCTCTAATTCTGCAACTCATTTTTTATAAGCTACCTCTGACTCCGCTGGAAATGAATTTAATTTAATCACAAAATGATTTTTCTTTTGATGATTGCATTCATCTTGGCAACTTGCCCCTAAATTCATTCTTCACAAACATTTGTATGAAGTAAACTTTGGTTGCAGAATTCTACATAAACAAATCAAATTGAGATCAGCTTTGTAATTTGAAAAATTCCATACAAAAAGATTTTTACATTATTCAGTGACTTCTTCTGTTGACTGTTACACTACAAACAACTGCCTGTAGACTATTCAGCAGTGCAGTGGTAGGACAAGGCATTAAACTGAATACTTTAGAAGTGGGATGTACTTTCTCTGGCTGAATTTCATTGGCCTTGCCTTGATAGAATTGTTCTCGGAATATTTACTGTTCAAAAGCCACTTTTATTTCTAAATAGTATATGGCAATAACGGTATACGAAAGAGCGCCATAATTTTTTTGAGGGTGGGGTTCAGGTGATGTTTGTCACAGTGATTTAAAGCTAATCAAAAGGGCTGGATAAAATAAAAAATGCAGTCCTGTTGACAGAAGCTTGGCCCCAGAGCGGAGCATAAATGCTCACCTGGGAAGGGAGTTGTTACATCTTGCTCTGCAACCAAATATTGTGATCAGTGCTTACCAGAAGCCCAACAACTTCAGGGTTCTAGTATAGAATCATAGAATCATAGAATGGTTTGGGTTGGAAGGGACCTTTAAAGGTCATCTAGTCAAACCCCCCTGCAATGAGCAGGGACGTCTTCAACTAGATCAGGTTGCTCAGAGCCCCATCCAGCCTGACCTTGAGTGTTTCCAGGGATGGGGCATCTACCACCTCTCCGGGCAACCTGTTCCAGTGTTTCACCACCGTCATCGTAAAAAATTTCTTCCTTAGATCTAGTCTGAATCTACCCTCTTTTAGTTTAAAACCATTACCCCTTATCCTGTCGCTACCGGCCCTACTAAAAAGTCTGTCCCTGTCTTTCTTATAAGCCCCCTTTAAGTAGGGGGGGAAGGCTTCAATAAGGTCTCCCCGGAGCCTTCTCTTCTCCAGGCTGAACAACCCCCACTCTCTCAGCCTTTCCTCATAGGGGAGGTGTTCCATCCCTCTGATGTGGCCCTCCTCTGGACCCGCTCCAAGAGGTCCATGTCTTTCCTGCGCTGAGGGCTCCAGAGCTGGGGGCAGTACTCCAGGTGGAGTCTCACCAGAGCAGAGTAGAGGGGCAGAATCACCTCCCTCGACCTGCTGGCCACGCTTCTTCTGATGCAGCCCAGGATACAGTTGGCTTTCTGGGCTGTGAGCGCACATTGCCGGCTCATGTCCAGCTTTTCATGCACCGGTACCCCCAAGTCCTTCTCCGCAGGGCTGCTCTCAATCCCTTCATCCCCCAGCCTGTGTTGATATCAGGGGTTGCCGCTACCCAGGTGCGGGACCTTGCACTTGGCCTTGTTGAACCTCATGAGGTTCACATGGGCCCACTTCTTGAGCTTGTCCAGGTCCCTCTGGATGGCATCCCATCCCTCAGGCATGTCAACCACACTACTCAGCTTGGTGTTATCTGCACACCTGCTGAGGGTGCACTTGATCCCACTGTCTATGTCATTGATGAAGATATTAAACAGTACTGGTCCCAATATGGACCCCTGAGGGACACCACTCGTCACTGAAGAGACTTATAGATGGCCTTTGTACTAACCAGGTTTTGTGCAACATCTGGAAAATAAAGACATGAAGCTGTGAAATCTTAACTTTCCTGTTTGGAGATTTTCTGGGACATGACATTTTAGTGGCAGAATCCGCTAAATGGAACACATTATTTTGGAACTCTGTTTTTAGCTTTATTTTCGACTTGGCAGACTCTTAGTCGAGAGGGGATAAACCTGGCCCTAGTGATAAGTTTTAACAACTGCATGTTTATGCACCGGTAGGTATCAGGAGGTCAGTCATAAAAACCTGTCAGTTTGTATTACTTCTCTGTTGACTTTCTATCAAGGCATGAAGGAAGGGGAGCTGCCATCTTTCTCTTTCTACCAGTGGGTAGTATGTAATGAATTAGATAAAATAAGCTGATTTTTTCTTATATTGGTGCAAAATACTCTCCCTTTGAGAACTGGAGGAAAAAAATTAAATTTCCATGTATTTATTCTGTTACTGAAGCAGAGATACTGCTTTTGCAGGTGAAGGCAGTGGAAACAATGTACAAGACATGCTGCTTCTGGGCCCTTTTAAAAACACATTGGCAGTGCTGTCAGATGCTTGTGGTATCTAGTGTTGAATTCTGATCAGGTCTCCCCAAAGCAAATCTGTTTGGATATTAATGAACCGTTAATTTTTAAGTCATATGCAACAGGGAATAGTGAAACTTGCATTGTCTTTAATATGTTCAGGTCACTTTCTTTTGATACCAACACTCAAATCAAAGAAGCTGAATGAGAAAAGATAATATGAAAGATGATCACAGTTTATTCTGCTCCAAATGAGAAATCTGCACTCTGTTTAACACCCTGCCTCCAAGTGAGCTTCCAGTTATCAGATAGTGATGGCCGTGAGAATGAACATACACAATTAAAATAGGCAAGCCACTCAGTGCCTCTACCCAAAGCAGAGCCGAGCTCTGAAGGATCACGCAGTTGGCTTAAATGTCATCCTATTGAAGAAGAAAAAGAGTTTGGAATTCCCTTTATTCCCTTGCTCATGTTTAAATGCATTTTGTCACACTCAAGCTTCTCTCTGCAACCATGGCTACCATCAGGATAGGCTCCTGTTCTTAAGAAAACACACTTTAATATCTGTCTAGAGGACCTGAGAGCTTTGATTTCAAGTTAATTTTTTGACAGCACAAGCTACAGAGTGCACAGTCTACAGTAGAAGAATAGAGGACCTAGTTATTCTAAGCTTGTAGCAAGGAAGTAGATACTAGACTGACAATTTCCAGTGTTAAGCTACAAGGTCTATCTGTTTGCTCCCAGCACTACACCATGCAGAACAGACACTGCTGCATCTCACCTGGGGTAGACCCTGTAGATCAGGAAGATATCCAGAATTATTTTGATCATTATCTGGGTGGGAAATATGTATTTTTTTATATTGAAACGTCATGTATAGTAGTTTCCTTAGAGGTATTTATGGTAGCAGTAGTCAAAGTGAACAAATTGTATACCTGCTTCTCTTTCTTTATTTTACCATGGGGTAAGTTACTTTTGGGTTTTTCTCCCTCGAAGTCCAACAGATGGCCACCTTGGAAGTATAAAAGTACTTGATTAAATCTAAGAAGTACACCTGTTAAGTGGACATTTTCTAGGAATGAAAAAGGAGGGTTGTCTTTCAAGTAGGAAACATCAATTCTTAGAGCTATGGTTACTTCATACAGTACCACCTTTTCACCTTATACTTAAGAGATATTTATTATGCCTGACTGCTGTGCTTATTATCATAGGAACATGTCTTCTTTAATGTTTGCAAGGCACTGCTGCCGATGGTCCGATAGGTTAGATATTTCCATATGACATTCTTGATTGTGAGACTCACCCTGTACATCATAGAGGATACTTCTGTTTTCATGTCCCATCCTGACCACTGGGTTCAGTTGATACATATCAACCGAGAACCCATAGGATCGTATCTCTGCAGCACACTGTATAATATAGTCCCAAATATTCAGTATCGCCGCAGTTTCTAGGCCATTTCACCTGGGCCGTTTGGTATCACCTCCTTGGTTGCTACTAATGAGTGCTCGGAAAATTGGCAGAGGGATGAGGAGAATATTGACTGCACAATCCTGCTTGTGGTCCCTTCAGATCAAGGTGCGTGAGTATTTTCAGGGAGAGGGGGAAGCTGCTTTGATTCTGTACTTGTTCTGTGAGTCCCTCGAGACTTTAGGATGTGAAGGCCTGCAATTGTCAGCTGTACTGGAGAGTGTTGAATCAAGTCAGAAGGAAGTCAGCCCAGATCTGGCCCCTGCCAGATGTTGAGCCTTACTGAACTAGAACATTCACAGGAGTCTGAACAAGGAGGTGCTTGCTTAATGCAAAGCTTATTTGATCTTCAATACACTCCTTTGTCCTTGCTGATATGCCACTAGATACATGGTGGCCTCTGTGTTGACCTGGCAGTTTCTGATGGGCCTCTTGCAGCTTGAAGACCTCACGTGTTGTGGAGATTATAAAAAGTTCACATTCATTCTAGAGTGCCTCAGACCAGGGATAACTTAATGTGTTATTTTAAAAGGCAGATGACCTGGTCCAGTAGACACTACTACAGGAGCTGAGAATATCAACAAAAAGTGAGTGTGTGCACATCTGTATCAGTGCATCTCCTTGTAGAAAAAACTCTTCCAAATCAGAAAGTGGAACTGAGAAAGCAAGAGGGAGAGAAAAGACGTCATTTGTTCTAGAGCAGAGGTGTGATCCTTCAATGTGGCATATAGAAATCAGGTGTGAAAGACAAGCTGATTGTGGAAGAACTCATTTGGAGAAGGAGAATCCTAAGATGTTTGAACAGTCAGCACCTGAACCCAGCAACCTCAGAAGAGGATCTGTGAGATCTTGAGATAGTCTATATTTGAGGACCGAGAGAGGGATCCATCTATGATCAATTTTGTAGGCTCTGATTAAACATAGTGCATAGAAATGTGGTAAGATCTCACAGTGGTTGTCACTGCATTGGTAGAAATCAAGTTGCTTGGTGTGGATCCATATACTCTGGGCTGAGCTTGACATAAGCTTTTCCTAGTCTAAGAAGACATTAGCACTGAATCTTTTCTGTTTTTCTGTCTCACTCTCAGATGACAGCTCCTTTGGCAGTTACACGTTCCCAGAAATGGGACTGTGTCGTTTCTTGGCTTTGTCGAGGCTACTGCTGCCTTCTCAGGCTCTTTAGTAGTCTGAATATAAATCTTCCAGAAAAGCTCTGAAACTGTAGATGTTCTGGGTTTACAGCACTCTTGAGGAACACATAGTACTTAAAAAAAGTTTTAGGGTTCTGAACATGATTATTGCTAATTTTAGTTAGAAATGCACAGCTGTAGCAAAACAAACAAACAAACAAACAAACCCCAAGCCCCCACACTATATGCTTTTGTTAAGACATGAGGATTTAGATCTTTGAAAATAGGTCTGAGCTCCCCAAGAAGTGCATTCCTGTACATAGCTTCTGTAAGTTATTTCACTCTTCTCTGCAGCACTTCTGTGCATGATTCACCATGTTATGCAAAAATGTTTTCTTTCTTAAAATAGTTTTCTGTGTGTTTAAGCTTTCCCCCAGACTTCATATTCTTTATGGTTTTAAAAGGCTATATCAACACTGATATTTTTGTTTAGGCTGTAGACATGCAGCATGTCTCTAGATCTGGTTCCTTAAAGAAGTTGGGGAGGAAGGGAACTGCTTTTTCCAAGGCTTTGCTTGCTCTTTGTCAGAAGATGCTTTCACCTGGAAGGCAATGAGGGTAAAAATCTACATCAGCTGTCCGAGGTGTCACTCACTTGGCTCTCAGACTAATGTGAAAGTTAAAAATCAGAAAGACCATTAGTCAGTTCTCACAATGGAGCTTGTCGGCTGGCATGAACACACCAAGAAATTCCATAGTTTCCAAGCAAATTCATAAGCTTTCCGTAAGCAAGTTTTCCAAATTGTCACATGCATACAATCCTTTTTATACTGCTTCACGTCCTACAAACTTATACAAAGAAATTTTGAAAGCATTAGAAAATAGGGAAGGCCAAATACCATCTGTTGAAAGCTAAGAAATCTCAAGTGAATCAGTTTTACTGCTGATTTAACAGGTCCACAGAGTCTGAAGTGATAGGTTGTAGTTCATAGGAGGCTACTGCTATGATGAAAAGATGTTCAAAATTTCATTAGATGTTTATGGACCCAGAGGTGAGGCCCCAGTGGATTATCATATACAACATAAAGATTTTTTTTTTAAGAAAAAGGATTAAACGCTGACCTGTTACGATCTTTCGACTAGATCATATCAGGTCTCAGCTACAATGATGACCTTAGTGGGTGATTTCCCTGACATATGTAGTTCACACTTGGCCTTGCTTACTTTGTTTAAATTTAGATTTATACATTTTTCATGTTTAAGCAGTAGGGTAGCTAGTAACTAGACATTTTTAGTAAATAATTGCTCATGTTGCTACTAGTTGACTGACAGCAAATGAAATCCTACAAGGATTTTTATACATTTTGGTGGTAGTGATACAGCTAAGTGGCCACTTGGTAGGTGAGAGCTTTGTTTGTCTAGGGTTTTAGCATAATCATTAAATCACAGCTTTCCCTAATTGCTTCAGCCACGGCCAAACTCAGTTGGATGGGATTCTGTAGCAAATGGAATTCTGTCACATTCAATATCGGTGTTTGCTTTATTAAATAGCATTTCTCTGGGGACCTGCATAGACTTTTGGAGTTTTTAATTTGTTACAGTATGTAATAGCTGGCTTCTGTGAAGGAATTGTTCACCGAACGGCATTCTTATTATTACTACTGATGCCTTTTTACTTTAAATGAGGTTGACAAGATAAGATATTCCATTTAGAAGAAAGCTGTACTTACTTTGCTCAGTGCAGACAGTTTTGAAAGGGAGCACTTCCTGGCATGCATAAATTCTCCCATTTCTTTGAAGTGAAAATTTAAAGTTAATAATTAAAACAAACACACAAAACCACTCTGTTATCACAACCTCTGGGTTTCCCAATGTGTGCTTCATTCTCTCTATATTTATTTTGGTGCCTTTCAGGACAGGAACTAAATATCCTTTGATTTAGCAACCTTAACACCCTTGTTAGTGATCTGTTACAGTTATACAATATTATAGCAGCAATAACTGTAAAAGTTTTGGTTCTAAGTAGTTTTTTTCATTGTAAGCAGGTGATTCAGACATCTCAATTTGAATCAGAGTTTTAATTTGTAAACGCAAATGCCAATTTAAAAAGTTCACTGCCCTGTGCTAATACTGCTTCTCACCATCAAAACTTGTAAACCATGGTGTATACTGAGAATCTGTGAGTGTCTTAAGCACAACCCATCCTCGCTTTTCAGGGCAACCTGGACTCCTGATTATTTTTCCTTCATTAATCAGACTTGGCTGTCACAGGCCCGTTAGTGAGTGTTACATGCTTGAGAAGGATAGTGCTACATGACGGAAACAGGGAGTGACCAAGTGATCTGATGGTAGCAGAATAATACAATGAGAAATGGCAATATTTGATATGTGTTGTCTTGACTTAGGGTTTCCTTATATTTCAGATTTCTGAGGGTGTAGGAAGTTACGTATGAACAATTCTGCCTCTGGTTTAATTGTATTTTGTACAGGAATTTTGCATCCAAATACAGGGTGAGATAAAATACAGGACCTAAGGGCCTTTATTGGCAACTATGGCTAGCCAGGGAGTGAAGTTAGGAAGCCAGGCAAATAATCACATCTTCTTCATTTAAAACATTTTATACTGGCAGAAATCTTTAACCAGTGCTCCAACTTCTGTCTGCCACTCGGAGCTTTTTATATGAAACAGCAGGAACCTGGCAGCCTGGCGATCTTTGAGCGTTGCGAGCAAGAAACTTGAACATCATTTATAGCTTTTCCTGCCAAGACTGTAAAAATCTAGACAAAGTAGATACGGTTGTTTCACCCAGCTTTTCACTTATGTTTGTCCTTCACTATGTAATCTCCGAAAACCTCAGCCAGTTTTCTTCCTGAATTTTAAATTCATGGTAGATACGTAGAATAGGATTTATCTTACCTATCTTTATCCTTGTAAAAGTTACATGGCTAGACTGAACTATTCTCTAGGCTCCCTCTACAGTCAGTGAAGAGACAGATATCTCCAGGAGGCTTTTTATCTCATATGAATTTAGACAACTGTCTTGGGGTGAAATGAATCCCAGCCCTGTTGTCACCATCCAGCTTTGATTCAGCAAATGTAACAAGTCCCATTTCCATGCTGGGATTTGGAGCCTTGCACAGAATATTCCAACATCTGTTTTCCACTGAATTTAATGGAAAATGAATGCATAAGTCTTTTAAGCCTTAATGTTTGATTAAGTTTGAATGCACATGTGTTTGTATATCAAAAATTACAAGCAATAAATGTAGCTCTGTTATTTTCAAAAACCTGAGCATCTGACAACTTCAGCTGATTAGTGGCCCAAATGGCTGACGGATGATGCTAATTATGCTGTAGTGTTGAAAACTGGACCAAGTAAGCAGAGTCTAAAATATGGACTTAATAACATAATACCTCAGCATTACCGTTTTTTCTTGTCTCTTAGGTAAAGTTTAGATTCTGAAACACACATTTAGCGCATTTGAAACACACATTTTGTGGATAGAGTGACATTACCAGTTGACAAAAATGGCTGTGATTACTAATCCTAGTAAGTACAGAATGTATACAGGAATTAACTTGAAATGTACTTTTGCTATACTAAAGAAGTAATCCTTTAAAAAAATCACAGGAGTGGGGCTTATGAGATGAGTTGAATAAAAAATGTGAATGAACTTTTGAAGGACATAATTTACAGGTGACCATATCTCTCTTATGAAATTATTTTTTAATTCCCACAGTGTTTTTTTGCATAAAGAATATGCACTGTTTATGCAGCAAAGATATAGTATTTTTTAAATAAATAATACATAACAAAGAACTTGATTTTGTGCTTTACCATTGCTTCTTATCAGAATTTGTGTAAACCGACATAAGGTTTGCTTCTCTGCACTATCTGGAATTATATAGTGCTCTCACAATTTCTTTGGATGATACCTGAACACCCAGAGGCACAGTTATATTATTAAGCACTTAAACGCAGCCAAAAATATACAATTTAAACTGTAGATATGCTTGTAAATAGTAACAAAAGGGAGTGATTTCTTAAATACTTCCCTCTTAAGTGTTTTGTCTTTTTCTGGCTAGTTATTGCTAAATTAAGCTTTTGTGCATGAGATTACCTGTCCTCTAAAGGAGATGGGACATACGATACACTGGATCTTTTCCACTTCATGTACCTTCCCAAGAAGTAACAGCTCTTTGGTTAGACAGAGCTGTCCAACATTGTGATATGCTCTTACCTGGTTTGCAAAGCTTAATAGGAAGTCATAATCTCTAATTAATTTGACTTGCAGGCTAACAAATGCATACTTGGATCGCAGTCCAGCAAAGCACTTAAGCATATCCTTAATTTTAAAAGTCTTTTGCTGAGTCTTAGCAAGAGTTTTCTCAAAGTCCTGTAGGGTAGAGGGTGTGTAAGTGTCTTATAGAGCTATATCTCCTCACCTATATGTCTTTTCAACCCATATAAGCTTCATTTATGATAAAATCAACTCTTCATTGCTGCATTACTTAGCCCTGTCAGCATCTGATACTTCTCCAAGAAGCTGGAATGTACGTAGAAGCATGGTTTGTCTTACCCGGGTTTCCCTTCCCTACCTGGGCCGCTAGACTTGCACAAGAAGAAGGCACAAGAGATAAAAGCAGTATGTTTTTTTAACTCAGCTGAAGAGCTATTTCTTACCTCTCAAAATACAGTTTGTTAGATCACAGTTTAGATTGTAGTTGTTCAGAGGCAGGGACCTCTGAAGGTCCCAGCTTTGTACTTGTCTCTAATAGGTGTGGTGCTCTCCTGAGACTTCAGTGAACAAAGAGGTCGTGAGAGTCCAGTGTGAAATGGAGGTGTCAAGGACTGTCTTCATCATGTTCCCATTTTCGTATTTAAATATTATCAGTAATAATTTCACTTTCACTGTTATAACTGGTAAAAACATTTGTGTTCACTAAATTTTAGAGCCTTGGGAGTTGGTGCAGTTGGGTAGCTAGACCCAGAGAGACTCTTTTACTAATGTTGCTGGGAATATGACTTTTTTTCTGTGCCCTAGTGACATACGATGCTTGATGCTCTGTGTTTACTGATGGCAATACTAGTTATTGCCTTTTCATTGGCATAGATGGCATAGTAGCTTCCATTTACTCATATAGATGGAAGTAAACAAGGTAAAAAAGAAACCAGGTCAAAATGTCAGAATAAAATAAGAACATTCATATGGCTGACGGTAGTACAATAGATAATAGACACACTTAATATTCCATCTCTGTAAACCATTCTCAAAGGCTGAGGCTGTGTGGTATTCTGTGGCAGAATAGAGAAGTGTAACCGTGGTTCATTTTTGATAAACACAAGACTGAAGTCTGTGATTTGCCTGCAATGATCATGAATGGAGAATACTACTAAGGAAATCCATTACTGTTCCCAGCCAGCTAGAGACATCCTCATGCCTATTGAAAAGAGGGCTCAAATTTTAAACAACTATGAATATGGATTTAGCATGCACTGTATATATACCAAATCCAAACAGGTACTATGCTGTGGGTGGAAGTGTCTATTTCTGTTAGCAACTGCACACGATTTAATTGTTAATGCCCAGTCTTTTTGCTCATGCAGCCAGAATATACGTCTTACCCATAGAGACCAAGTGCAATCTTATCCCGTATACTTAAAAAGGACAAAAGAGCATCTTCTGCTAGTTATTAATAATATTGCTGTGAAATATCAAGGATGATGCCATGGTGGCTATAACGAATTGGCAGTGGAATATATCTTGAGCCCAGCTTCATTGCTCTTTTTTCCTCTTTTTTTTCTGCTATCCATTCTTGTGCACAAGTTCCAGGAGTGGAAATAATGAATTCAAATTAAAGAAGCAGGTGAAATGGCACGTTTCATAAATTAACCCTTTCTGCTCTGTATACTTACAATGCAGCATTAAAGTCTGCAATCTGTGTCTGTTTGCTGTAGGTGAATAGTGAAACATGCACAGAGTGAATATTTAAGGATTCATTTCTCTTTTGTCCACAAGCTGCAGTAAAATTTAAACAATGACAAATAATAGGTTTGAGACCAGGCATTCTTCTTTGATTTGTTATTAGACTGAACCAGATAGCTCTCTGTCTTATCCTTTCCTGACAATGTAAGTTAGAAAACCTCCATAATTTTAGGAACTCCAATTTTAAAAGGATATCCAACTTGATATACATATAGCATCTATGTAGATGGAAGACTGGTTTTGCTGTTTGCCAGCCTACTGAGCAGTTGCCACAACTACTCTAACAAAAAGTCTAATTTGGGCATATGTTAGTGGCCAAATAACAAGGAAAAGGTCGACCATCCTTCTAAATATAAGAAAAATGTTTCTATTCCTCATATCAGTGTCAGCATGTTTCTTTCAGTTAATCTGAACCCCTGGTATAATTGCCCAGTGTGGACTTGCTGTTTGAGAATCTAAGTGATGCTATCTCAAAGCAGCGTATCTGCAAAGCTGAGATGTATGGCCAGTATCATTACAGCATAATTGTTTTGCTGTAGTGATGCTGATTCCCACATCCCCGTGTTCAGAATACATCAAGAAAATGGCATGAATCAATTTGCATATTTTGCAAAGCCGCCCTCCTTTTTTTTTTTTTCNCTTATAGTGTAGTGGTTTATAGGCAATAAAAATAGGATCCTTGATATGTTAAGAATTTCCAGTGAATCTGTAAGAGTAGCTTTCTGTTATGAGCTTTTCCCTGTAATTCCATTGGATTCTTAAAGTTACTTTAGATTTACAGGAGAAGCAGACACGTTGCCCCCATTTTGCACCCGAGTCAGTCTCTCTGAGGTAGTATTGCTGTGGGGTTTTGTTACATGACCACATTCTGCCTTTTCAATAAAACAGAAACTTGGTGGTGTTTCTTTACTGTACAAATGAAGATAAGTTCCAAAGTGGAATGTAAACAATAATTTAATTAATTATTAAGTAAGCTGAAGAAACTGATATGTTTTGGGCATTGAACAGAGTTTTGGCAAGAAATTGCAAGTATATAATGGAACAGAAAACTACTTATGACCAAAGCCAAGTCTTAAAATCTTTCTGCCAGTTTTACTACATATTGTTTGAGAGGTGGCATCCAGCCACACTAGTAAGTGAAATAAAAGCAAGCAACACCATTAAAACTGTGAATATGTGTGAAATAACAAATGGAAGGAATAGAGTCGGGCATTCCTGGCAGGGGGAGAGGAGCTGGAGATTCTGTAAGATACCAGTAGCTGCAACATCAAAGGCATGTTTAATGCTGTGTAAAACATGCTTTATGTTTAAGATAAAATAAATGAGATGATAGAATAACAAATGCAAAAGCAATGGGAGTGGTCCTTACAAACCAGCCCTGGGCAACCAGATTGGTCCTCTTTTTCAGGTGCTTTTAATAACTGTACAAGGTACCACATATTGCTAGCAAAGATACTCTGAATGTAAGATAGGTGTGCATCTTCTTGTACCTGTATGATAACAGACAGGCATTTGACTATATGGGTTTCTCACCTACATTCTGTATATGAGCATTCCACTCTTTCACTCTGTTCATATTGTTTCCAAGAAAATCAATTTAAGACTCAGAATATCAGTATTCCATATAGAATATATATAAATAGCAAAGACCCCTATGCCAGATCATAAAAACATTATGCGTTGCAGGGCCAGACCTATAGATCAGTACTCACATGTCCAAATTTATAAAACTAAGATATATGGATCCCTGTTAATTTGTTACTCCTGTGAAATTCATATCAGAACCTTAAATATGTTGGGTAGACTCAAGATGGGTCTAATTTAAAGCTAATGAGGAAAGTTATTGGTTTCTTGTATTCAGGCATTTTATTTTTAGTGGTCTGTCAGTGTGCTCTGAGTAGAAACATTAGTGTCAGAA
Organism: Fregata magnificens; assembly: GCA_013389945.1. NCBI lineage: Eukaryota > Metazoa > Chordata > Aves > Suliformes > Fregatidae > Fregata > Fregata magnificens. The sequence goes on from WAAD01008250.1 coordinate 111,393, forward strand.
TTTTTTTATGATACTTATCTTGTGAGTTTCATAATTTGTAATGGCTGTGCAGTTTTCACAGGTGTATTTAATGGCAAAATCTTATCTTGAACTGCATTTTAAAACCTCAAGTGTAGTTTGATTTTCTGGGAACGGGAGGAGGGAAGGAATACCATTCTCTCCTTGGGGAGACAGCAGTTTCCTCGTGCAGCATTAACTTGAAAGAATATGAGAAGCGCGTATGTTGCCAACAAGAGTGTGGATGTATAGAGTTCTGAAAATAGTAAGTGTCAATAGGGAAGGGTTGCAGGTGCCAGAAGAAAAATGTAAGCTCCCAAGGGCACTATCTCTTTTTATTTTTGCCTTGTCCAATGCCAAGCCACATAGGTTGAGGTTTAAAATTCAGTTCTTCCCTGAAAAGTGCTTATATAAAAAAAAGGTCCCATTTCAGAACAGATGTGTTTCCTGTGTGTATTCAGAAGCACATTTATTTGTTTCCATGACTCGCTTTTTAATATACTATTTACACCTGTTAATATGTGTGCAGCCAAAAGTGATTTGAGGGAGAATACAAAAATTCGCTTCTCACCAGGTACGAGCCGTGGAGCTGCCGCGATGGGGCAGCTCTGCCCAAGGCTCATAGCAGCGGGACCTCTGCATCCACTCTTCTTGGGAACACAGTAGCTGTGCTCTGTGGCTCTTTCCCCTCTGCAAAACACTAGCCTAGAAATCTGTAACAGGGGATTAAACCACTTAACCTGCAATGGCAGCAAACTGAGCTGATTATTAATTCTTCTATCCTTGTTAGCCACCGAGGACAAGTGATTGCTCTTCTTTATAGCAATCTTTTCATATGGTTGAAGACTGTCAGCACATTCCCTGTGAGCTTCTTCTGTCTTATACTAAACACAGTTAGGTCCTTCTGCCTTGCTTCCTGAGTGTTTTGGGGCTGGTTTGTTTGGTTGGTTGTGTCTTTAAACTCAATGATTCCTGTTGTTCTCAGCTAAATTTTTTAAGAGTGGGTGGCCCAGACCTGGCTACAGTACTCCAGAAGTGGACAGACTATTCCAGTTGAAGTCTTTCCAGAGATGTGTTTGCTGGAGTGGAAGGGAATTATATCTAAGACATTTCCCTTATTTGCAAGAGCAAGAGATTGCTGACATATTTGCTTTATGATCTAGACCATTTTCTACAGTACTGCTTAGCCCATTATTCCCCATTTTGTATTTGTGCTTTTGTCACCTCACTTTATTGAATTTCATCTTCCTTTCAGATCATTTCTGCAATCTATCAAAATCATTTTGAATTCCAGTTGTGTCCTGCAAGTTATCTGTATCCTCTCTCGAGCATGGTTTCATGTACTGACTTTTTACATGAACTCCATTCTGCCTTCCAAGTCATTAAACAAAAATAAAGGAATTTGGAGAAAATGCCATAGGCTCAATTGGCCTTATATTCCAGTTGCAAGATCTATTTTGGTTCAGCAATCACCATCACAGGCAAGTAGAAAAGCCTCATTTGGCTTGCAGACTCTTAATCATGTAAGTGTGTAAGGTGTAAAGAAGAACCCAGCTTGACTCTTAGATCACACAGTGAACATGTGGGACTATTAGATGGAGGGGGAAAAAGAACATCATTGTACTTAAAATCTGATTACATTTGCCAAAGAAATCAGAGTCAGGAAAAAATATTGAAGCCCTAGGATTCCATTTACTTGGAGACTCTATTCAGAGTTGAGCCATGCTTCAAATTACAAATAATACCAGGGGTGGAGGGGATCAGAGGGAACAATGACAGTTGTGGCAGAAGACATTTTGCTGCTTGGGTAGCTGGCTACAGCAGCATGGCATCTTCACTTCTGACCCAACTCGCTGGCTGTCTCTGCCCTCTTCTCTCCTTTGACCCATTCCTTAAGTTTATTTTAATACAAAATTTTTTTAAAGTATTAATTTTTTTTTTGTTATGTTTAGGCCATTATTTCAATGTTTGAGCGTGTGAGTGCACTACGTGAAAGGGAGGTTGCCATGGTAATTTCTCATTATTGTTGAATAGAAAAATAATTACTCTGGCAAAATCCCCCGTAACCTGTCAGAGCATAAGTTAAAGATGCCTGGGGGCAGCCTTGCCTTCACCATCCCCTTTTTGCAAGAAAAAGGGGGTGATTTTATTATTATTCTTTTTTTTCGTAATAACTGGATCCTTTTTCAGCTTGGCTAGGGGACACCTCATTTGGTTTTGTTCACCATTTGGCTGTGAGAGTAGTTGGGCCCACCTGTAACAAGGGTGGAACAGAGAATTAGTCAGCAGAGCATATCCAAGCTTGACAGAGGATTTATATCTTCTGTTAAGGTTTGGGGTTTTTTTTGTGGGTGGGGGTGAGGTGTTGCATTTTCTGTTTTTCCTTCTTCCCGACATAAAATATGCAAAAGCATAAGATAAAGACCTTGGACAGTATTCAAACTGTGACAGAGTCTGGATATTTCATCTGTCCATGGAGCGAATCCACAGAAATTCCGTCTCCACATTTTCCTTGCCTTCAAACTTCTTGGAAGCAAGAGTGAGTGCAAATATGTGTGGTTTTAAGGTGAGGCCCTGCACTTTCCCTCTCTTCTCTGTCTTTCCTGTGTGCATTTGCATCCCAACTACGTGATGCTCCCCTTTTGCCTCCCATGTTGTTGAATGCTGCATGAGTAGCTCAGTGATACTCAACTACTGAGTTAACAAGTGCTGCAAATGTGGTATGTGACATTGCTTAAATTCTTCCCTCCCCTCTTCCTTCTCTATGACAAGTGTATCTGAAAGATCCAGTTAAACGATACTGCAGCCTGTCTTTGGCAAATGGTAGAGAGTGGTAGCTCGTAATTACTTGTTGGACAATACACTCTTGTATGGCCTTATAAAGTCACCCACCAGGCTGTCCCGAGTGCAGGGTCGGTCCACAGAGGTGTGTTGCTAGAAGCTGGTTTCTGAGCTTCTGTTGAACACCTGTATATATTTTCTGTACTTACTGTTGTGGCTGCTTGGCTAGCCAATGAAGCGATGTTTGCACATGGAAACACTCATCAGGTTTACACCAGCAAAGAGGAAAGAGCAGCAGCTCTCTGTGACAACAGACTTCTAAGACGTGGGGATGGTTTTGATACCTCTTTGTGTGACTGACTTTTGAGCAAGTACCACAGGGCTGTGCCACTCATTGTCCTGCCGCTGCCAGGTGGGGTGAGCCTGGGCAACGAAGATGAATCACAGGCTCTGACCCAGCCAAGAAGTCTCTCAGGGGTATCTGGTAGGAGCTGCAATGCTAAAACCTGTCCTTACCATTTCTCCATTGGACGCTTGGCGAAAATTGAAGCAAAGTTGTGAGCAGCAAAGATAGCTCAGCGGTTTGGAGTGAAATCCAATAGTAACGTCTTCAGGAAAAACAGGAGCAGAACTAAAAAAGCCAGATAGTTATTTCTCTGCATGTATACATATAATGAGTATGAGAGATACATGTTTTGTCTTAAATCAGCATTTTCTCTCAGGATTTTTTTTCCTGTGAAGGTAACAAATATTTTTTGGCTTAGTTACATATTGCTCAGGCATTGAGAGGTACTCAGTGCTCACTACACTGAATGAACCAGGGCTTGTACGCTCGGAAGGCAGCTGCTGTGAGTGGGATAGAGCGGCTCTGAGGAGTGCGACTGGGGCACCTTCAGAAGTGTATTTCCAGCTTTGTTGCTGATCCCGTGTGCTGCAAGTGATTTAAATCTCAGGGCCTCAAAGAAGCAGAAGAGACTGCACCAAACATTTCAAATACAGCTATTAAATATATCTATAGCTTTTGAATGAAATGGTGGATTCTGTTGTTGCCTGACTTCTGTGAAAACCCTTGCAAGCTGGACCACTTGCACAGGTGCTAGACATCGAGGTTTGGGTGCCTGTTGTTGATCACCCAGATCTGAAAATGCCTGGTTCAATTGTCAAAGCCAACAGACCACCTGTAGTGGTGTCTTGGTATATGCTTTACATTGTATACTATATTAATAATTGCTATGTTCCAGCTATGTGTATTACTGTAAGTCTAAGTATACACAGGTCATCTTAAAATATTGTTTTCACTTCATGTATCACACTGAAAAGTAAAGATTTCTCACAACAATTACATTTAAATAACTAGCTGGTATTTAATTAACCTGCAGTAGCGTTGTATTTGTATTAAATGCATTGGAGTGGAATGGCTATTATATTTAGTTTCTAAATAACTTTCTTGTCAACTCATGCTGATAATCAGGTTATGTAGCATTATAGAACTAAGTACTGAGGTTTTTTCATTATTAGGACCAAGCATTTGAGACACACAGCCCAGAAAAGGGGGAAAAAAGTTATAATTGCTTTATTTGCAACTGATTTATAAAACCATTTTTAACATTTGAAGAAAAACATGTATTTAAGAGAATGAAAGTTTTTACATATTTAATGTGCTCGATAAAATGAGAGACAGTTTATTGTATAATAAACTAAACATTTTAGGTTTTTGCTTAAATTAGAACTAGAACTTTATCTAGGAAAATTAGTGTGAAATATCATATAGACAGCTACACCGCAAAATCATAGGTGAAGAAGTGCAAACTATGTATGATCCTGTCGAATTTCTTTTACAAAGGATGAACATATTTTAATTTTGTCTCCTGTTAAGTGAATGATCTGTTGCTTCCTAGGATAGTGACAACCTCTGGTGGGATGCCTTTGCAACTGAATTTTTTGAAGATGATGCAACCTTAACCCTTTCATTTTGTTTGGAAGATGGACCAAAGCGATACAGTAAGAGAGATATTTTTTGTTCTAATTCTAAGCCTGAGTTTCTAAATACAGTTTATCTGGAAGAGACAGATGCAACCCTGGCAATGACAAAGTCACTTGGTTGTATTCAGTGACCATCAAATTCCTTTGAAGAATTGCATGGGTTGGGAATCCATTTTTTTGTGGAATTCCTCTGAATTCTATTACATGAAAATAAATTATTTCCTAGTGGAGTAGGGCAAATAATACAATATAATCTTTGGAATTTTTTAATTAATTTGCTTTGGCTGTGCTTGCAGTCTTTGTTAATTTGGTTTCCGCAAACATTTGAATGTTGAGTCTTGTGGGCAAAATTGTTCACAGAAAGGGAGCTTTGTAGCAAATGTCAGTATTGTTGCTGGAAGGGCTTCCAGATTTAAACAGGGATCAGAAAAAAAATAACACAAGCTATATCCTTGCTGGTCGATAATCATTATTCCATCAGCTGCGTGGATCTATGCTGTTTGCACACATTAAGGACCTGCCCTGGATATTGTCTGAACAGCAGTGGAAGTCTAGAATACCCTCAATCAAGCACTAAAGAAAGCTCGAATAACAGTGAAGCAGTGAATAAATCTGATGGCATTTGGTATCCATTGCCTGCATACGCTCAACAGGAAAAAGGGGTAAAATTCATCGAACAAATTGTTTGAAGTGAATAATTCACTCAGCTTTAGCACTAAGCAACAGAGATATAAGTAAACAGTGAAAAACTGCATTGCCAATTGTTTCACTTCATTCAGAGTGACCCCTGCTTCACGGTGACAGCTTGTGCTCTCTGCTTAATGCTCTGAATCTTGCGAGGTTCTTCTTTTTTGTGAGAGTGACTGACTGTCAGTGTATCACTCACATACTTCTAATTCCTTTTATCAATTATCTCAGGTATTTATTTGACAAGTGTTACCTTCTCCTGGAGAAAAAATAACAGCCACTTCGAACGCACGTTCTGGGATTAGTGTTGACAGAATTACAGTTTCTTGCCTTTCAAAGCAAGTGATAACTCTGTAAAGGTCCTCAAATTACAGCCTATAGCAACGTTGGTAACAGCTGATCTGTCCTGATTAGGTTGAGTCAACTTGTCAGATATCAGATTTGCTAGTTGTGTTATCAGTCCAGAAGGCACAGATACATCAGCAAAAAAGCAATTAATGTCCAGTTAGATCAGAGGGAGTTGTGTTTCTGGAAAACAGTCCTGCATATGAAAGAATTTGTCAAAGAGTAAAATATTCCCGTTGTCACAAACGCTTGATAATGGTTGTGCTATCTGTAGCTGGAACAGTTTGGTACGGGGCAATACTGTGATTCTTAGCATTGTTGCTGATAAGCATGATTGAAAGATCAAATTACTGTGGGCATGTTTTTAAAAGCCACTAGTACACAGGTTTTTTCCTCTGGCTTTAATTTCTGACCTCTGCACAAACTGTTGTTGCTTTTGGTGGTGTTATTCTCAGCATCTGGAATTAAAGCTCAGCATATAGGGCTCTTCCTGTTCATTCACGCTTCCTTTCCTTCATTAGTGAATATTTACGTAATTCTGAACTACAGTATTAGTGATTCTTTCTGACACGAGCAGTGTTCCTGTTTAGTGATACTCTAAAGTGCACGCTTGAGCTGTTCCAGTTTGAGACTTCCATTGCCATCTAAGCAGGCTTTGAGAGCAGCCTTGGGGGTGCCAAGTTGTCCAAGTCCCCACTCGGGGACACCTGCAGCATTGCCTGGGGAGGGCGCAGAGTGGAGGTTGCGTGTTAAGAGCAACCCTCTCTTCCTACCAGGGAAGTTTGTGTCCAAAAACATGTTCAGGAGTTGAAAACAGAGCAGTCTGCTCCTCTTTGGGTGCAAACATTAGCAGAAAATCGCTTCTACCTATAGCAGGTCCTCACTGAGCACAGAGACCTGATTAAGGCCTCCATTTTGCCTGCCCAAGCTACACGCGTGCTCCATTATGACTATGGAGGGTCTTGGCATTTCCCAAAGACCATAACATCACCCATTACCTTTATTCCAACTAACCAGTGAAATCACTGGCCAGTGGGCTGGGGCTCCTGTTAGATGAGCCGGAGTATGCTGAGTGGTGGCAGCACCAAGCATGGAGTTTTGGAAGAGATGAAACGAAAGTGCCTGGTCTCCATCTGCACTGTCCCCAGCGAGACACCTGCCTCCTCACCCAGCGTGCATGCTCTTTGGTATGTAGTGGGCATTAAAAACATCAGAGCTGGCTGAGAGGGAAGAGAAAAGACAAATTGTTCTCACTCTTCTAGGCACAAACAGTAATGGAGGGAACCAAGATTAGGCCTTCGAAAAGAGAAATAGGCATCCTTTGAGAAGTTGTTTACAGAGCTGAAAGTGATGAAAGATGCCAACCTCTTGCCATTGCTCCAGGATTCAGCTCAAAATTGCCTGCCTTTGTCTTGCTTCAGCCTGTAAGAGATTTGCTTACATCTCTGACATTGGTTGTGGCTGCCACCTCATTTTCTTTCCTTTGGGCAATGGTTTCCCTCTTTTGGGAACTGAAATACTCTCTTCTGGAGCAAACAAATTCCAGAAAAAATCTTGGGGGGAAGGGGGGGAGGGGAGAAGGACAAATAGTTTTTTGTTGTCCATGGCCACAATTTTTCTCTGGGTTATGGTGATTCCCAGTCCTTTTCCTTCCTTGTTCTCAGGGACTATCCAGATCTTGCCTTAAGCCGCTGGAGACAAGGAGGAGCATGGTGTTTTGCCACAGGTTCCTTCCTCAAAGCCCCCAAGAGCGTTGTGGGAGGCTGCTAGGAACTTGCATATTTTCTTCTGCTCTTCTCTAATCTTGACTGCAGTTCCCAAACCCCTCTGGGGGGTTCTTTTCCCTGCTTGCTTTACACTTTTCCTTTGCATGGGTTTCCTATCGCAGCCTTTTTCCCAGCTGGCTCTCTCTGCCTCTGCTCTTACCTGGACAGCCTAATCCCACAGCCAATGCAAATGTTCAAAGCACATGAATCAGGCCTGTAAATCATTGTTTGTGTAAGTGTTACAAGATTTTGAAAAAAATACTACTTTTACTTGCCTCCCGTTTCTTTTAACTTTCAATATATGTTCTATCCAAGAAACTGTAAGAGTTGTAAACTCACTTTTTTTGTCTCAGAAAACTAAGCTGCTTGTTCAATTTCATGCCCCAGACTGAAGCTTTATGAAAAACACCAAGTATTTTTAGGCCTGCCTTTCACATTATCGTTTTACAGCACACCTCTCTATACTGAGAAAAGTGTTTTTCTTTCCTTTGCTACTCTCACTGTTGGGTCTGCAAGGTTTCTCCTCCACTATCAGCTCTGAGATTCTTTAATTTGTAGGGAAAAATAGATATGGGCCAAAGTGGGGATTTTTTTTACTTTACTTGGCACGAGACAGCACTATGTACTGATACTCGAGCTAGCTTTAAATGTGCCTGTATATCTGTATGGCACAGCATGTAAAGATACTTACTTATGCCCTGGGAAGAGTAGAGGTCTGTTAGTTCAGTGATCCACCACTGCTAATTAATTTGATTGCCAGGTTTGTTAGACCTAGAGCAGTTATCTTTGCAGAACGTTATTGTGCCTCAGATAGGTGTGCACTTGAAAGCCCAGCTCAACTTTTCATGCAGAGATTCTGTGCCCACCTTTGCAGCTCTTTTTGTCTTTCTTCAGTATTTTATTTCTGTAGAGGCGAGAACTTTACCTTCTGCAATTCTTCCTCCCCGGTACAGCATTCCAGAAAGAAGATACTATCTTCTTTCAAACATCCACTGAAAATGTATGGTTTTCTTCTGCTTGCTCAGCTATTCTTTTGGTCTGCTATTATCTATGAACCCTACTCATGCTATTAAATTCTATGTTGAAAATGAGTTTTAATGAGAAATACTACAGAAAATAAAGATATATGTTAATGTAACAAAGGTGTAAATTATGCGTGTTTTCTCTAGTCTTGCTTTTTGGCTACAGTGAGATGGAGAGAAAGATCAGACATTCCAATGCCTAAAGACAGGGAAAGATTCCCAAAACCAGAGATGATACCTGTTTTAAACTGCATTGAATTATATTCAACAGAAACTTAAGTAAAGCCATGAAATTCATTTTACAGTGAGAGCAAAAAGAAATTTGCTTTTATTTATTATGCCCTGATTTATTGGGTCAAGAAGTAAATAGGATTTAAACAAAACCAAAAAAGAAAATATGCCTAATGGAGCAGATTTTTTTTTCCTGGTTGTGGATAAAACATATTCGTTTCCTGTTAAGAGCCTTCTATCCCTGTAAAAGAGTAAATACTAGACTCTGATCCATTGTTGCCCAGGTTCTTTGTTTCTTAGAGACAAAATATTTCCCGAACAGATAAGAGAAACAAGTTTGATTGACAGCTCTTAGCAGAGTCTCATCAGCTGCTGTGCTGACAGCCTGGTGATGTGCACTGTGCTGATGTGGTAGGGACTGACAGATGATTGACAGCCCAAGACTGTGGAGACAGGAAAGATGAAGCATGCTCAGTAAGAATAATGTGCAGTGTTTATGCAGCACTGCAGAGAATAGGAGCTAGAAAGTTAACTCTTTCAGGGCAAAGTGACACTGTAACGCATAATGGATGCAGTTGCCACTGTACAGAAAATTAGAGCTTGTCTATATTTCTGTTCACTAAATGCTTTCTGTTCATGGAGGAGCTATGTACCATGAGGAAGCAAAAGCATGAGCTATCACATTTGTAGCTGTAAAAAAAATTCATGTGTGGTAGGTATGATGGAGTCCTCAGAATGGATTTATTTAAGCCTATAGATGTAGAATGTATTGAGAATTTCAGGCACTTTTTATGGGCTTCTATCACCCAATTTTATATGGCATTGCATAATGTTACACAGCAGAAATTTCAGAATAAACCAGTTGAGCTCTTTTGCTCTGTGTATCCCTAGAAAAATACAGTGATTTCAGTTTTATTGTTGCTCTGAATCTGTAGCTGATAATTGAATACGCATTTTGTGCTATAATTGCTACTGCAGTTTGTGTTTGGAATGTACAATATAACTATACCATGCTTTGCATTTTATGCACTTATTGTTCATTTTCTCTGTTTGGTGGATGAACCCTGCTCGATTTTTCTTCATTTCTTGATTTTTTGATAACTGGAACGTTAGAGGTAGAGCTTTCTGGGCAATAGTTTCAGAGTACAGTGAACTTTGGGCCAAATGGTAAAATCATCAGCTTTAAAGTGCTTATGTAAGTTTCTCTGTGTGCCTTTAGAATATATTACATAGGTGTATCTTAGACTTTACTACAAATTATTTAGTGAATACACAGCGAGTGAGCTGCAACAGATTCATTCTACCTTTATCCCTGTTTATAACCTGTGTGATACAGGTAACTTTACAGCCCTTTGTTGGATCACTTCTGTGGGGGTTAATGATGGAAAGCTATGTCTAGTGGGCATTTCTTACAAGCAGGGAACATAGTTTGGGAATAAAGAGGGAAGGTTCGCCACACATTACCCACTTGCTTAACTATTGTCAAAAAGATGGTTTCGAGAGGCTAGCACGCTACGTTACCACCCCAGGTTTCTATAAAACTGTTGTGTGGCTTCTCTCACATAACTCTTGCAGAGAAAATTAAATTTGCCAAGAGAAACAGATTGTAGCATTTCCAGGAACATGCTCTTTCTTTTTCCTTTTATTTTTTCCCAGAGAAATCCCAGTCATTAAACATGATTTGAGCGTTCAGGTACAACACAGTAAATTGGCCTAGCTTAGTAAGTGAGATGGATTATTCTGTGCAACTGCCTGGTCTTCATCTTTATATACCGCTGTTCTAGTTTTGGGTTTTTTTCAAAATTTCTTGGCAATACTTTCAAGTTTAATTTCAGAACACAGATGAAAATTTTGTTAAAATCAGGTCTAACAGGTCCACAAGTACCTGTGGATCACCACTAGCACCTCCATCCCCCAGTGAATGATTTCTAATTGATAATTACTTCTTAAAATTGGTGTTTTAAGGAGTTCTTAATCCATTTTACATATGCTCTATTAAAACTGTATATTAATAATTTTTAGTAAGAGTATAAGCAATGCACTAGTAAGTCAAATGCATTACAGGTGTCTAAGTGTATTACACCTATGCACTTATCTTTATCACCCAAACTTCTGTAAGCTCATCAAAGAATAAAATGAGATTTGTTTGACAAGACCTATTTTACATAAACCCCTGTTGACTGGCATTAATTACATCCCTTTCACTTCAATCTTCGTCAGTTAAATCCTGTATAATTTTTTTCACTATTTTGTCTGGATTGATATCAGCAAGTGTATTATAGCTCTCTACAACTACCTGAAGGGAGGTTGTAGGGAAGCAGGTGCTGGACTCTTCTCCCAAGAAACTAGTGATAGGACGAGAGGAAATGGCCTCAAGTTGCGTCAGGGGAGGTTTAGATTGGACATCAGGAAGAATTTCTTTACCGAAAGAGTGGTTAGGCATTGGAACAGGCTCCCCAGAGAGGTGGTAGAGTCGTCAACCCTGGAGGCGTTCAAAAAAGGTGTAGACGTGGCACTCCAGGGCCTAGTTTAGGAGTCATGGTGGTGTTAGTTGATGGTTGGACTTGATGATCTTAGAGGTCTTTTCCAACCTTAATGATTCTATGATTCTATGATTCTATGTTGCACAGTTACCTGACTGTATAGTGTCCCTTCTTAAATATCAGCACAACAGTAGTGATTTTTTTAATTCCCTCAGTAGTTCTTTTACTTTTTTAATTATTATTTTATAACACCAGATAGAAATGCGCAAAAGAAACTCTTAGAACTGCTGATTTTAAAACATTTACTCCTAATAGTTACTATTTAAGATCCTTCTTAGCTGCTGATGGACTAGGAAGCACTTTTCATCTCAAGATCAACATTCTTTCCAAAAGGAGAACAAAAAAGCTTTTTATATATTGATGTTAACAAATTTTCTGTTTCTAAATTAAATTAAGTTTTGAATAAAATTCAAGGTCTTTCTGATTTTCTCTAGCCCATACAGTCATGGATTTTTCACTGCCACCTTTAGCATCTCATTGTAAAGTTTGATATTTCATAATGTGTTTTTACAGAATGCTTTCCCCTTTCTTCTCTTTGCTTTTACATTCTGTATTCCTAATTATCAGGGTTTTTTCTTTCTAACTATTGCCTTCATTTTTCTACTAACTTTTTTGCCAAAGTTCTTTTCTTTCTCACAGTATAGTTGTGGCTTTTGGATATCTTATCAAGTCTGTTTAACAGATTCTTAATTTTCATGCATGGTTTTTATCTGTATTTTGTCCCAGTCAGTTGAGCTTTGGTGAATCCAGTATTTTGAAGCACCAGCTGTATCTCTCCTACTGATTGGGATTGCCTTTTCTTTGTCTGTACTGAATGCATGTTTTGGCATTTGTACAGAAACCTGTGGTCTGATTGGAGAGTGTCCAGAGGAAAGCAAAAGTCTTGAAAATAAGATTTACTAAGAAAAATGAAAGAATTTGAGTTGGCCAGTCTACAGAAGAGAAGACATGGGAAAAAGGAGAGGGGAAAATGGGACATAATAACAAGACCTATCAAGGAAAGGCATGTCGTCTGTTTCCATATCCATTATGAGCAAGAGGAGAGATGCTGGCCTTAAATTGCATAGAAAAATTACATTGAGGGGTTAGTTTGTACCAATAAGAAAAATGAGGTGCTGGAACAGGTTTCCTGGGGAAGCTGTGGAGCCTCCATCAGCCAAGGGGCTGTGTCTGACCTGCATCTCTGATTCCCTGTAGTCACTGGTGCCAAAGCAAGTGCCAGCTTTCAGCCCCCTGTTCAGTTCAGTCTCAGCCATCATAACAAGTTCCGGAATGATTTTCTCATCTTGGTTGCTAAACCTTTTGTGATTAAAAACACCCTACTATTTCTCATTTTTAGCAATATGAATAATGTTTTTCTAATACTGCTGGCTATGCAAGACTTCCCGCACAAACCTTCCACTGATTTCCTTCAGAACATGCATTTTTCTTTTTCTCCATATTACTGACAGGTGCTGAAGGAATAATTCCTTCTGGTTCCTGATTTGTGATTAGCAGATCTGAATTAGACATTCACCTCTGCCCGCTCGTTGGTTAACATAATGTTCCTGCACTTCTGAGGTATTGTTACCTTTAAAATACAAAAGGGCGTTTTTACTGTAAAGTGCCAGCCATGTGCAACATGTGTGTGCATGCACGTATGTACATGCACAACCTCAGTTAGGTACTCCATTGAAAGGTTTATCATGAAAACTGTCCTATCAACCTCTTTTTCAAGTATCTTACAAATACAAGATTTCAGATATCTTACAAATGGGTATCTCAAATCTCTTCTGCTTGTTACTAAGCATGTTATACAAATCAATGTTGGAGGCCCTATGTCTGTAAAGTGGCACCTGGAAAAGGGCTACTAAACTCCTGATGTGAATATTGCACAAATATATATAGCCTCTAACTGCAATGGCACACTGAAATCCCAGTCAATCAGATTGATTCTGCTGCTGTATAAACAGATTAAGCGATAAGCCCTCTTTGGGAGAAATCATAATATAATAGGACATGATACATTATAGGAGTCTAGTGTCCATTCAGAGAGCAGGAAGAATAAAGGCAAAATTAACATGAGAGAATCACAGTGTTTTATGGGCTTTTTCCCTGCCCCGTACAAATAATCCCTTTGTTGTGGTTGGCTTTTGTTCACCCATTTGGTCCAAATTATGTAGCGTTCAGTTCTTTCTCTCTGCTGGAGACAATGTTAATAAAATGCTGGAAATCCATGCAAAATGATGGAAACCAATAGCTTTTTACACCAAAATATTAAACAACTTTTCACCATTACAAACACAGGGTAAATGATTTCTTTCTTTGCATAGTGTGATGGCAGTTGTGAAGAATTGGTCAGTACTTTTTCTGCTTTGCTGAATCACAGAATCGTAGAATAGTTTGGGTTGGAAGGGACCTTTAAAGGTCATCTAGTCGAACCCCCCTGCAATGAGCAGGGACGTCTTCAACTAGATCAGGTTGCTCAGAGCCCCGTCCAGCCTGACCTTGAGTGTTTCCAGGGATGGGGCATCTACCACCTCTCCGGGCAACCTGTTCCAGTGTTTCACCACCGTCATCGTAAAAAATTTCTTCCTTAGATCTAGTCTGAATCTACTCTCTTTTAGTTTAAAACCATTACCCCTTATCCTGTCGCTACCGGCCCTACTAAAAAGTCTGTCCCTGTCTTTCTTATAAGCCCCCTTTAAGTAGGGGGGGAAGGCTTCAATAAGGTCTCCCCGGAGCCTTCTCTTCTCCAGGCTGAACAACCCCCACTCTCTCAGCCTTTCCTCATAGGGGAGGTGTTCCATCCCTCTGATGTGGCCCTCCTCTGGACCCGCTCCAAGAGGTCCATGTCTTTCCTGCGCTGAGGGCTCCAGAGCTGGGGGCAGTACTCCAGGTGGAGTCTCACCAGAGCAGAGTAGAGGGGCAGAATCACCTCCCTCGACCTGCTGGCCACGCTTCTTCTGATGCAGCCCAGGATACAGTTGGCTTTCTGGGCTGTGAGCGCACATTGCCGGCTCATGTCCAGCTTTTCATGCACCGGTACCCCCAAGTCCTTCTCCGCAGGGCTGCTCTCAATCCCTTCATCCCCCAGCCTGTGTTGATATCAGGGGTTGCCGCTACCCAGGTGCGGGACCTTGCACTTGGCCTTGTTGAACCTCATGAGGTTCACATGGGCCCACTTCTTGAGCTTGTCCAGGTCCCTCTGGATGGCATCCCATCCCTCAGGCATGTCAACCACACTACTCAGCTTGGTGTTATCTGCACACCTGCTGAGGGTGCACTTGATCCCACTGTCTATGTCATTGATGAAGATATTAAACAGTACTGGTCCCAATATGGACCCCTGAGGGACACCACTTGTCATTGATCTCCATCTGGACATTGAACTATTGACCACTACCCTCTGGATGTAACCATCCAACCAATTCCTCATCCACCAAACAGTCCACCCATCAAATCCGTATCTCCAACTTAGAGAAGGATGTTGTGGGAGACGGTGTCAAGGGCCTTACAGAAGTCCAGATAGATGACATCTGTAGCTCTTCCCTTGTCCACTGATGTAGTCACTTCAGCATGGAAAGCCAATAACTGGCAGGCACATCAGTGTTTGGCTTCAAATGGCATCAGTACATTAAATATAGATTGTTAAGTTTTTTTAAAAGTTGATAAATAAAAATGTTGCAATCCTAAGGTATTTTAAAATATTTTTATATGAAATTGAAAATATTAGGTTGTTATTACTTCAGCTTTTAAAAATATCAGGTGATTTTTAAGATGGTCAGTTAATATATGTTATGTTCTTGCAGAAAAATGTTCTAACATACTTAGAGAGTCCCTGTAAGAAACAAGACTCAGTCTGAATATTCATCCAAATCTAGAATTATATGTGTCTTTCCCTTAGTAGTCAGGAAATATTTTTCTTCTGCATTTTTCATTTTATTTCTTTGCTTTTATTACATTTATGTTGTTTCTTTTTCAGAAGTGAAACACCCCACTCTATGAATGACCTAAGAAATAACATAAAAAACTGGAAACTTTGTGGCAGAGCATATTTTCATATTGTCATCTCATTTCTAGAGCAAAGAGAGGCATTTAACTAAGCATAGTAGTTTTACCCACAACGAGTATAAACTATAATACTTCGGAGCATACGGATTGCCTGAAGGTATTGGAAACAAATTTCCTTTTATAGAGCACTGAATAACTAAACAGTGGACGTCAGACTTTTTTCTTCCCTTTTTGAATCCTCAGGTGCAGGTGAATCAGAATATCAATCCTAATGAGTCTGGGAGTTTTATGTATATTATGATAACCTTATAATAATTTGAAAATTCTGTATTGTGCGTATACACTTAACACTGCAGGTAGTGGTGTTGCAGATCTAATGGCTCTAGGACACTAGCAGGACAAGGCTTGTAGAGGCAGGCAATCTTTTTTAAGTTCAGATAATAACAAATTAGCTGCAAAATATGACCTCTACCTACAACAAATTTAATCTTGCAGACATGTATGCACACACAAATAGAACACAGTCAAATATGCAAACGTGCATCCTAATATAGTGTTGGGTTTATTACACAAATGTACATGTTTGTGTTTACTGTACAAATAAAACTTTAATAAAACTTCTGCATTGTATTTCAATGATGCAGTAGTGCTGTTCCATATGAGGGACCTTATTTTTAGGCACTATGTATTTACTGTAGTGCAACATTTTTAAATGGCTTAGGAGGATACAATATGCAACATCACCAAAAATTATGGAATCTTTATAGAAATACATTTAAACTGGGTCAGCTGCAGCACCATGATTAGTAGAAATATAGTCAAAAGCTGACTCTGGACACTGAGATACTGTTCCCAATTCCATATTGGAAGTTTCCTTGAATTAATGTAGTCATGAATTTTTTTTTTAAAGTCTGCTGTGTATGAGGAGACTGAGATATTATACAGTGGCTATCATTCTTTATCATATTGAATTCTGCACTCCAAATTATATTACCTTTAAAATGTTGCTGACATTTTGCTGTTCCACTATTTTGATCCATACAGGTTTTATACCATAGTATTTTAAGTTCATTCTGGTGCATATAGCAGTGTAAGCAGTACCTTGCATTTCTTGTTTCTTCTCTCCTTGTGTTCTCAGAGAAGTGGGTTCTGTGGAGTATTTGTTAGGATTTTTCAAGACAAATGCAGCCAATATATAGATACTATTAAAAGTTTACGTCAGAGAGGACAGTTTATAGGAATATGTATTGGATTTGGAACAGAATGATTGAGATTTGTGACATTCCTTTGGTTTTGTGGAGTTCAAACTATTCTGCTACTAAACTACCAGGAATGCCCTATCTCTTGAGGATATTGTTCAGTGCCCAGCTCTGCCTGCACAGGAAAAAGTGCTAATCCAGGTCCAATATTCCACAGCTGGCCTTTTTTGAAGGATCTTGGCTCCAAGTCACTGAAAGTGAGTGTTAGTACCTTGATTTTATATTGTATGGGAAAGCCAAGAGAAGGAGTACAGGCTAGCTCTGATGCACTAGAGATGGCCTGGGCTGCTGAGGAGATAACACTGCAGCGTGTGGAGCTACCTGCAACCTTGTGGTTTCACTGTGTGGGTCTGTGTCATTGCTGTCACCCAGCCAAGACATGTGGATCATCATTCACTGGTTGAGAAAAGTTTATTGCTCAAGGGCACTATCACATGCAGCTTAGCATTGGACAAGAGTCTAGGTAATGTCTCTTCCATACCTCCAGAATGAACTGCTCACTTGTAAGAGTGTTCCTTCAGCCAAAGGGGCTTGCGCCTTGACCACAGTGTCTTGAAAGTGCTATTCCTTCATTATCGGTGTTGCCTTTTTCATAGCATTCAGCTTGAAACAGCTGCTTTTCATCTATGACCCAGGCTAATATTAGAAGTTTACCGTTTTGGATATAGTGGAGGAATGTGTGCAGAGGAGCACCAGTGGACAGCTATCTGTTCAGCAGCAGCTTTTGAGTCAACATCATCTGTGCAGTTCACTGGGTGCCTGAAAGTAGATGTTGACCATTTTGTTGTATCCTTTAAAAATCCATTACTGCTTCCATCTCCATTTGGCTATGAAAAAGGCTTTTATATACAATTTTATCTAGTCCAGAAATATTAGAATACTGTGTAATTCAATTTTATTTTTGTCTTTAATGTCTGGACCTGAATTAATAGGGCATTGCTTTTCATCCTGATATCAATCTTGTTCCTTTCATTCAGATCCAAATTCCTTTGTAGTACATGATTTAATTCACTAAAATGAGGTAAAATGAAACCCTGGTCCAGGGAGCATTAAACTAACATATATTTGGTGGCACATGTGATAGCAGCAGCCTGCTGTATAACTGTTTGTGTTTCCCTCCCCTCTTTCAGTTGCTCAAAGACTTTAAAACTTTTTTCACTCTCAGGAAACAATATTATCTATATTTATTCCTCCCTCCCCTCACCCCCGCCTTCAGCCTTAAGGAAAATCAGTTCATCCATTACTAAATAAGATTAGAGAGATTAAAAATACACTTTTTTTTTTTTTTTAAATAAAATCAAGTCCCTATGATTTTTTTTTAAGCAATCCTGAACTCAAACTAGCTTGGTATTCCCTAACTGAGGATCAGTGCTTTCTTTTGTGGCAAATTAGCTTTGATTTGACAGCTATTTTTGTTTCAAGATTGTATGCACACCAGCTTTTCTGCTGAGGCTTGGCTCTTAGGGACAGTTGCACATGCATGGCTGGCTATGCATCAAATTCTGTAATCCAAAGGGATGCTCCAGGTCATGGTTATTTAAAAAAAAAAAAAAAAAAAAAAGTCCAGGCAAAGAGATGCTGAACCAGAACGTGGCCTTGCACCAAGCAAATGTTTATTGAGTTGGAAAACAAAGGGGTATCTGCCCTTTCCAGACTGTTTCTATTCAATATTCTGCTTTTCTTCATCATGCATGCACAACTAAATTGATTGAACTGGTTAATAGTTTTAGGATGAAAATGAAATACAGGATATCTTAAACTGAGAGAAGGGTTTAACTTAGCTTCATAAAATGTGCACGACCTGTGATGTAAATTTGTATACAACTTGAGAACTGTATTATGGTAGGGAGAAGGTGCTCGAGTAAATAGAAAGGAAAAGTCTGGACAATATATTCCAACTTGGTGATCCAGCATCTCCAACCACCTCCAGAAAGTTAGAGTTCGTACTGTTAGCACTCTCAGGGGCAGCTTGTTGATTTAAGGTTATAATCTGTTGTGCTAGTAGCTGGAGGCTACATCGACATTAGTAAGCAGTGCAGGAGAGGATCTGAAGAGCAAAACAGCTGGTGTTGAGGACATGACATCCACACCGACCATGTTTTGCAGAGGTTTACTTTGGACTAGAACCAGTCCAGTCTAGTGAACTAAATGCCTGTTAATGGCTGGAGTGCATTAGGTGCATTCCTGGGGTCCATCTGGTTCCTCTCTTGTGAAGGGAATCCAGTTTGTGAGCTTGGAGACCTCTCCACAGTGCAGACCAAAGCAGGGTGATTCAGCCACTGACTTCAGAAAAGCTGTCCTTAACTGAGCTGAAAAGTGAGTGTGAGTTTAGCTCTGGAGAAGGAATGCCTTTGTGATAATGCCTTCATTAGGTATCCTGCCAGGTGCCACGTCTGGCATTCTGGGTAAACAAGTTGGTTTAATCTTACTTTTGATATCATTTATAGCATAGAGCGAATAACCCGCTGGTCTTTTCCCTTGCTTCCAAAAAAAGCATGTTAGTCCTGGAGGAGTCTATTCTACATCTCCAGCACTGATCACGTTCCTATGATAATGGTCTTCTCTGGCCTGATGGCAATTTCTCTTCCCCAAACACCTTCTTGATTTTTTTCTTCTAGAGATGTCGAAAAGGTAGGCTATTCAGCACTCTGCCTCCTACCCTTTTGACTTATTTTAGTCTTTGTGAGGTCTGCAGCCTTGCTCTTCAGCTATGTCTCTGACCCTCCAGTGCTGCTGACCTCCCTTGGGGTAAGCTGGTAGCCAGGCTCAGCAGTAGCTGGGTTTTTCTACTCCAGACTCACTTCCCCCATGTTGGGTCAAGCAATTTGCCCCAGCTGACAGTCCTAGAGTGCTGTATGGAAACCCTGTTGCTCAGGGCATGGGGTCATGCATGTTCTGGGCATACTTTGAAAGCCAGTCTTACATCCCAAAATGCCGCCTTCTGAAGCTTCTTTTCCCCCATCAATTCTCTTTAATAATAACAAAGATAAAAGACCTATTTAGAATCTGATGGTGTGATTCTACAGTGTAGAGCTCAGATATAATAAATATAACTTTAGCTGCTCCTAGCAATAACTTCTTCAAAAGAATGTAACCAATATGTCAGTAGAAATATTGTGGACTGCCATGACTTCAAATTAGTATTAATATACCTTGATACGTCTCTTGATTGTAGAAAGGTGCACACATATATCTAGATTGTAGCAAATTTGTATACTATCAAATTCATTTGTGCAAATATATGTGATCATGTAATTACAGTCTGCATTATTGCAATACAGATGCGCAGAGAAGCAGGATTAAGATTGTGCTGTCAGCTTCAATTTGAACATCCCCTGGCATCTAAGCACACCGCAATGCAACATTAGGTTTTGGTGAAGCTTTTGCTGCAACTGCTAGAATTAGGATCAATGCCTGCTTCTCTTTGGCAAGTCACTGCTACCCTAAACCCAGGTATGTGGACTTGGTCATTCTGATCAGTGCGTTGGTCACCTGCAGCACACAAAAAAAGTATTAGGAACAGAAGTAATGTCCATGGGGAACATTAGCTAGTACAGAAAATGGCAGCTTCTCAGCGGAAGTAGTCAGTGAGAGCTGTGACACGAGTACGCAGAGCAGAGAGTCCTCTGGACCTCGTCATCACTAGTGCATCTTGCTACAAGAAAAAATGAAGTAAAGTGTCCCGCCAGACAGTTAGCAAGGACCAGCTCTCTTCTTGCCTTCATCATTACAGGACTGCTACTTCTGGAGAAAAAGGACTGATCCAGCATTTAGATCTCCTTCTAGAAAGGAGGAGAATGTCAGTATTTGATTTTTGCTTGTTTGTACAATGTATCACGAGGTAGTCATTCAATTCTGTTTAAGTTGAATGATTGTTTAAAGACATTTTAGTATCTACTGAAAGTGCTAGTTAATATGCAGAGACAATAAACAAAAAATATTATTGACAGAGCGTGTTAAAGCCATTTTTAAGCAAGGCTTTAATGAGATAATATTGGTATGTGAGAATTTTCTGGCTTGCACATCTTTCTAATTGAGTATTCCACTTCTGTCACTTCTTTTCTAAAGTAAGGGTTATTGCAATTGCACGGCATTTATAATTTGTCCTTATGAAACTGATACTCACCAGACCGTGACACATATCTCTAGACCTGTTGATAGGATCTAAACTATACTTCTTCTGTGTGCTTTGAATTTGCAAGCAGAAGTCAGCAGGATTGAAAGGGACAACCATGAGTCCTTTACCATGAAATTTTGAAACAGTTCTAATATTAGAGAAAAAGAGCTCGAAGCCTGGATCAGACAGCTGTGTTACAATCGCATGTACAGCTTTTCACGTACACATTACCATCCGATTTTCATTCTCACTGAAGAACATACATTATAGATTTTTTTTTTGCAAGCCTTTCAAGCGCTTTTGTCTTTGTCTTTTCCTTCTTATACAGTCATAGTTTTACTCTGATTTTTGTCACTGTTTTATTTTATGAAAGATGCTATTTGACATGTCTAGCTAGTTTAGTTATAAAGAAAGGAAGCAACGAGAAAATAGCATCCTAATATACTCATTATATTCAAGTCAACAGTGCTTGGGCAAAACAGTGCTTTTGGTTTATACTCATATGCCTTACCTATGTAATGATGAGGCAAAGGAGCAAAGACCAAAATTTTCAGAAGCAGAGAATGCTTAGAGTCATTTTTACAAGTGTTCATGTAAACTTCTCATTAATATATCCATGACTGCCATTATATACAGCCATTTGAGGAAAAGAAAAATCGCTATTAAAAACATTGTGCTATGTATTTAGAGTCTCACCATCATTTATGAAACTTATTCATGAAACTTAAACTTTTGGTTTTTTCATAAAATAATTATTAAGTGTTCCCAGGTTTCTGGCACAACCAACTTGGTGAAATGTCATGCATATATAGCTTTCCTATTTGAAAAGCAGTCTAGGAAAGATAATATTTGATTGATTACATTTGAGTAAACCTACTTTTTCAGACAATGTAGCTGAACGTATTTTATGCAAAAGTATTAAAATGCATAGTTCTTCTAAAACAAAGGTAGGCCAAGACATCAGTAATTATAAGAGTCTTTATGCAGGTTCACAGCAGTACAGCCGTTCTCTTTCATTTGATAATTACCTTGTTAAGCTAGTGTCCAGCTAGCTCTGTATCTTTTAAAGAAAAATAATCTGCTCATTAATTCGTGGCAGAGCTCCAGCACTCTTCATCAAAATATTGGTCTGGAAATTTAACTGAGTTTTAGATTTTCTGGACTGAAGTAAGTAGCTCCTTCTCAGATTCCCTCTGGATCATTTGCCACTCTCTATTTCCGTTTCTTATCTCTACTATTATACTTCAGATTGTGCCATACTTAATTGCCTGTGTTTGGATGAGTTCTGCCCAGTGCTACATAAATGGCAAGAGCTCCCTGTCTTAGTACAAACCAAAAAGCATGTGTTTGTTTTTTTTTTTTGCCTGTTCATTTCCCCTCTAACTTTGTTAAAATTAAAAAGAACAATATATACCACATTTTTAACTCCTCATGTATTTTTCAGACTAGAGAGGGACGTGGTTCATGTTGCAGGGATGGCAGATAACACGAGAATCCTTTAACAAAACATGTAAAAGTTTTGTTGAATGGTGTGAGAATGGCTACAAATCCTCAAAGGGAAGTTTCTTCCTTTCTTTGATATTTCAAATGTAGCTCAGACTTGTTTGGTGGGATTGCTGAGAGCTGTTGACAGACTTAGATCAGTGGAAACCTTTCTTAAAAGTTACATTTTATTCTTTTTCTTCCTCCAGAAGAAATCTAACTTCCTGTTTCACATCTTAGATGCCTCGTGCTCACTGAGAATAACAACAATCAGATTTATCCTGTTGCTGAACTAGCTTAAACACAGACTCTATAAAGACAGCAATAATGAATCTCAGCTAATATCCTCTTTATTCTTACCAAGCTTTTGTATAGATTCCTTTGCTGTCACTGAAGATGCTTTTATGATTTCTGTAATGTATTTCTCTTTCAAAACAGCAGAGAAGCTTTCATCTGTCTGCCATCATTACTATTTACAATTGCAGTGGCACTAAAGATGATCTTCCTCAAGTTTCCAATCCACAGTATTTTCTCAGGCGCTTCAAAACTGCCAGAAGTTATTTCAGGGATAATACATTTAATATAGACTATTAAATCTGATGCCTTGAATTCCTCGAGACATGTCAGGAGTGACTCAAGCTCTTATTTGTTTTCCCACGGACCACATGAGAGCATCCTTTTATTTGAAATCAACCCAATTTTATCCATTGCCAAAAGTGCAATGAAAATTAGTTCAGGATGGCTGAAAGGTCATAAGATGCTTTGCTAAAGGTGTATCTCATCAGAGTCCTCCACCCAGTGCTCTAGACATGCTGCAGAGTAGGAAAGTCCAATTTTCTACTTAAAGGAAAAAAAAAAGGCATGGGGGGTTGGATAGTGGTGTTTCAAAGTCCTCCTTTGCTTTTACTTAACATGACATCTTACGTAGTCAGTTCTTTTTTGACTTTGTATGGCAGTTGAGTGCCCAATTCCCTCATACGCTTTCACAGCCTGACCTTTTGCATGATCTGAGAACATGAAAGTGGGAGAAGGCATGAAGGGCCTCTGGCCTGTTGGATCCACCCTGTGAAGGACTCATTACCCTTACCAGCTCCTAAGCTGTCAGTGCATAGTACCATGCTACGTGACATCCAGAAGTGCCTCTCTGCAGCCTCTGGGACAACCGTAATTCCCGCATGGATGGAAGCTGAATTGGCTCTAGCAACTGCTCCCTGCCTCTTGGTAGGAAGAACCAGCTGTTTTTCCTGTTCAGGAACATTTACAGACACGCGTTGAGCCTGCCTTCCCCTCACCACACACTTTTACACTTATAGTTCCAAGGATCCCTGAAATGCTTTGGAAATACCACTTTACTGATTCATCCCACCCAACTGAGCCATCTGTTAGAAGGTATGTGGATTTGTCTGGTTCGGGGGATTTTTTTTGTAATTTTGGTCAAAGTAAGAAATCTCCCACAAGATCCAGTCTGGACCTTCCTTCCCTGTTCAAATAGCAATGCACTGCTATGTGGAATTCTACTGAAGACCACCTGCCTTTTTGTTTGAAGTTTGGTCTGACTGTGCTATTTCTTTTAAGTTTAGTGGGACACAGGTGTTCATCAGTGCTATGTCTCTACAGACAGAAAAGTGTCTTTTGGAATTAGAAGGATGCCACACTTCAGCATCTCAGAAAGTGTCATGGTCTACAAATTTGACACAGTTGGGAACAGTTTTCCTATTCTCATTTCTGCAGTATTTGGACATCTGAGCTCCTCCAAGCTCCCTGTTACCTACCACTTCATCCCCTCCTCTCCAGGGCATGAAAAGAATCAGCAGGGGCCCTACCACAGGAGCAAATTTTTCTTCTAGCTGGAGATAGAGGGTCACTGCTGGGGCTGGCCAGGGAAACGGGACCTGAGACCCTAAGGGGCACTTGGTACGGGGGATAATGAAGGATCGTAAGAGTTTGTAATGTCTGCCAGTGGGGTAGACACTGGAGACGGAGGTAGCAGAAGAACAGATCCCAAATACTTATTTTTGTGCATTCACTTCTAAGATGTACTTGAGGCTCATATTTGGTTTATAGCAGACGTGCAGGGAAACCTAGCACCTGAAAAACACAGTGATCCTCCCCAGACTGTTGTGGGGGGTTTTTTAAGTAAACATCAAGATGGATTTTTTTCTTAATATCATTTTTGAGTGTTCTGAGGTCTTATCTCTTGTGAAAGGCAATACAGTGAGCTGGATAAGTAGCATTCTAAAAACTCTGAAAATAATGAGTCCAAGATGAATTGTCTTGCTCCAGTTACATATAGATGCTAGGAAGAAAACACAAATCCTCTGAGTTATAATTCCTGAACTTTCACTACAAAAT
This sequence comes from Fregata magnificens, assembly GCA_013389945.1. NCBI lineage: Eukaryota > Metazoa > Chordata > Aves > Suliformes > Fregatidae > Fregata > Fregata magnificens. The sequence goes on from WAAD01008250.1 coordinate 135,951, forward strand.
CAGATTTTTTTCTTTAGACCACCCTTCCTGAAGCTTTGGACAAGATGCTCCCTAGTTAGAAAATTATTTCTGTAGTTAACCTCTTCTTATTTATTTCCCTTATTTTTCTGCTGTTGCCACCTTTGCCACGTTTTGCCTCATTTTGGAGAGAAGGCACTGAAATAGCATGGGAACTGCTGTTTTCTCGGGATCCAGAAAATTGCCAAATACCATGCTAAGTTACTTATTCTAAGAGGTCCAATCTGATTTTAAGATCAGAGTCAATGAGGTCTAGCTGTGTAACCAGAAGTTTGAAAGCCTGCATGATCTAAACTGGACCTCTTGTGAGCTGTGTATCACCATAAAACACAAAGCAGATATTTTTCTTTTGCTCTAGGTGTTGCTTGAGGTCTGAGAAGAATTCACGGAACTTGCACAGGAAAAAAAATCTCTCTTCCACATTGGCATCATTAATTCTGCATTCTCTACAGCAAAATACAAATTAATTTTATGTAGCACAGAGCTAAAAATCAAAGGTAATAAAACCTTGCAGGTTACTTCTAATCTTCTGCGGTGTGTCTAACTGCATCACATTATCAATGGAGAAAAGACAGTTTCCATTTCAGCACACAGTCTTTTTCAGCTTTTTATCATATAACCTCTTGTTTTTATGAGGAAAATTACCATATTCTCATTTCTTTTGTCCCTGCCACTTTTGTCATCCCGGAGGTGAAAAATTCTGTACCCAGTGATTCCTGTCCAGTAGCTGTTCTGAGAATTTGTGCTTTTACATACTTTTTAGTGAGATTCTTCTTCTTTAATTCATAACCAAAAGCTACTGTAGACAATACTGTGCAAACGATGTATTGTATGTGCTAAATAAAGCTGCTGCCTTCTGCTGTGATTTGTGACTGAAGTTACACCTCAGCAAGTGGAGAAGGTCTAAGGGATGCAGCTAGCAAAGGATCAAAATCTTGTCTACTCAGATTGTGACAGTTAATTCAGGTCAGATTTGTTCTGTTGGACAAGTTCAGATGCCTTCCTTGATTGCCTATCCTAAACACTGCCACACATGGGAGATGGGTATCTGACAGCTCAGACTGCCTTTCCACATGCACAGGTACTGGGAGCTTCCAGGCTCATCAGAGTTATCTTTTGCACAAATCAACTGTAAAGACTTTCTAGTTGACCGTCTTGCAAATGGAAGTCCATCAACGTCTTAGATGGAATTAGATGATGTGAATTTTGGTCATCATGTTTGCAATAAAGTGTTTGTCTTTACTTGCAACACCACTCCTACTTACATTTGTTCTGTTTCTTTTATCTGCATTCCTTATTACCGAGACAGTGCTTTAGTGTTAGACTGTGAGGATGATGAACATGAACAACAGGTTTCAACAACAGGGTCCTAGAATATGTTCTAGAACATGTATTTAAGGCCTTAAAAAATTGTCCTCATTTTCAAAATTCCAAAACACCTAATTTTCCACAAAGTCAGTGAAAGTTACTTGCATGGTTGAGGGGAGGATTGTCATAGGCACACAGAGGAGATAAGTGTCGCATGCATGTGACAAGCCAGTGTGAGGTTAGGTAGCTGATACCACTAGTGCCATTGAAAATGCAGACCTGAATATCAAGGCACATTTTAAGACCAAATCTGTGCCACGGAAAAAGCTTGTCATGCAAATAGCCAGGATTTTTACTCATTAAGTTTTTAGCATCCAGGATACCTTTGGTCTCTATTTCTAAGTTTCTTATAGGTGAGAAAGCCTCTTAGAGGGAGAAGATAAATGCTGATGTCTCTCTCCATTATTAAATGTCTGATAGAAAAGGGCAATGCTTGTTCAGTCACATGGCAGTTGTGCATTGGATTTGCGAGGCTAAACTGTTAGTGATTCATAGCTGTCTCCTTTTGGATAGCAGAGGTAACCTGTTAGGTCCTTGTGAAAGACTGAGCCTCTTCCATACCACTTCTTCATTCATATCTTGTTGGGTAGTAGTGACAGTCTGTGTAGATGGCATCATCTTGTTTATGTCTATCATTTGCCTTGTAACTGTTAGGTATCCATATAAATATATGGCTAAGGAAATACAATTGAACGAATTATACAATAATTTTATTAGCTGACACAAAAATCAACTTCTACACTTTTTTCCCTTAGAGAAATACCATGACATTTGTGTGGATGTGAATTAAAAATGCCATATAGATAGAGCCTGGACTTACGAACTCTGTTGAAAATGGAATATATATAGCTGTCAAAAACAGTAACAAAAAACTAGGCAGTGAGGAGGCAGATCTGTCATTCAGAGTGATTGGGCTTACATACATTCACCACTTTCTGTATCTTGCACTATGCAGTATTTGATCGTCCAGACGGCGTTTATCAACTGTTCAACTGACAGAAGTCCATTGAAAATTGGCCTAACGGTGTGTGAATTACCTTGCTATGATTCCTCAGGCACCCGGGGGCGGCTGTTAAAGGCTGAATCCGATTCACCTCTGTGCTCATGTCAGACTAAGCAGGTGTTACTTCTGTTTTTATGTGGTTTATCTGATTATTCATTTAACAGAAATTGCCAAATAAAAAACCCTGACAACTTATTTTAGCTAAAGAGAGGAGAATTTGCTGGAATGCAGTGTTTACTCCTTCCCTAATGTCAGTTTTGTTTCCATTCCTTTAAAATACATATCCATGTTCAATTAAGTTTAGTTTTCTCAAACAGCTAGTCGTCTGTGCTGCTTCCGAAGCAAGCCAGGCTTGAGTCTTTGCTTTATGTATTTTAATGTCCAAAAAAAGACAAAAACGATCAGAGAAAATTGAAACAGAAGGACCTTATTTACAGGAGAAAGTTCTACAGATGTAAATGGCTTCAATCGAGTAGATTTTATATTTTTTATATTTCATAATTCCCAAATTTCTGTGGCTGCTTCTAAAGTGCTGTTCCTGCTGTTTACTAGCACTTAAAAATTTATAAAGAGCAAAGACTTTTTGCATTAGTAGATTCATCTCCGTTTCTTTGTCCTTTCCCGTTTTCAAGATCAGCCACTGCCTGGCCGGGAGTGTGCTGTTACCTCACCCTGCTCCCTAGTACGTAAACTGTGGAGTGCCTTCGTGTAAAAGCTGAGGCTCTTAATGTGCGGTTAAATTGATAGAAACTAAGTAGCATAGTGCATGTGGTGTGTTACACAAGTTAAAAATCACACACGACATGAAACGCACACTGTGTTTGACACAGGAACCACAGCTACGAGTGTAAGACTCACTGTGCTGAAGCCCACATTGAAGAAGCACCTTTTTCCATTCGGCAACAGTCAGAAATCTGTGTATTAATTTAAGTGCTGTATTTCTGTTCCTTATTCTTTGTGTGTGTGTGTGTGTATGTGTATATTTTCAAGAGTCTAAAATCATAACTCATATCTGCAGTGTTATTTATAAAGCAAAGTCTTTGAATGGACAAAGTTTTAATGTGCGCAATGTGAAGAGGAAGCCTCTCAGCACTGCTTAAGCTGTAAGTCAAACTTTCTAGTCTTTGGCTCAAGTCTGTAACAAATCAGGTTGAAATCAGGCAATGCAATGTCTGATAATTTAATCTTTTGAGAGGAATTTCATCCTATGGGGAAATGTTCCCATTTAAAAGACTGAATTCTAGGAGGTGGGACCTGAATCTGATCTCACGTTGGTTTCCCAGTGCTGTCACTCATTGGCTTGGGGCAAGTTGTAAGACTAGATTTGCACCCATGTGAAATGATTATTAGTCCTTTCATGCCTGAATCAAAGCTTGATTGTCTAGAGTGGATTTAGACGTATCATTTGGATATGTCTAAATTAGATAATGAAAATTGTTTTGTTTTCCTGCCACAATTGGCAAGGAACTGGAACTGGAACTGGAGAGCATCTCAGTCCATACTCCGAATCCCAAACAAATCCCAGTGCCTGCTAGGAGAGCTCAGGCGTAAGTTTAGCATCTGTGACCACTCCTCTTGTTCTGGGTTATACATGGGGATCTGGGTTATCTACAAAGAAATGGCAAAAGCATCCACATGCTATCAAACCAGGTACTGTAGTTCATTTTGTGAGGTCTCTGAAATAGATTATGTGAGTGCAAATATTTGTAAGAACTGGTCTCGGCTATTCACTGATTTTAAACAATTGGACGACTGTCGTACTGCTTCCCTAGGTGCTAAAAATCAATGATAATGCCAGACTACTTTGGTCATTGTTATTTTAGAAAATCCCTAATCAAAACAAGTATAAGTGCTGATGTGTGCTCAGTGGTGGAGTTTTGTGTGTTCCTTGGAAAGATGATATTCCCTGGAGAGAGAGGAAAGGATTAGAAATGATAACCACTTTTTAAATACATCAGCTTGCTCATGTGTGTGTAGTTTTTTATCAGCTTTACAGCAAAAGCTTCATTTGATTTGTGCAGGGATGTGGATAATAAGGAGAGAGGCCAGCAAGCTGATTTTTATAGTCTGTTTGTAGCTTAAACAAAGATCTGGGATTTTGCGGATAAAGACCAACTGAAATACAGCAGATTATGCAGCTTTGGTTTTTTTCAAAGATTTGTTAATTTTTCCCCCACACAGCCTGATTTTCATGTGTCCACTCCACATGAAAACAGGGAGTTTTAAAACAGAATTTGTGGAAGAACTTAATCAAATCCTGCTCCGTGGCCAGTTCTTTGTATTCAGGAATGTGCCATGCTTAGGCACTGTTGCATTTGTGATAAACAGGGTTTGAACTTAGACCGCCATGATATTAGCAGGCACAGTTCTCACTGCTAAAATGCCACTGTTCTGGATAAAATCCTTGAATCAAATGAGGTGGAGCAAGCTGCCGTCTTCACTGGAGGGTGAATATAAGTCTGTGGCATGGCTCCAGTTTTTCTGTGACACAGTTAGAAAGCTTGATGAAAACTGTACTGTCTTGTCTCCTGTACAGGAGTGGAACGCACAGCCCTGCCAACAGATTTCTCAGTGCAGGCAGAAGTAGTATTCTCCCTTTTTTCATTTAATTTCTTGTGAGCATTGTATACTTTGTGCTTAAGTTAGGATCACTTGAATGCAAAGTGGCTTCTGGATGCTGAGAGCTAAGTGAGAACTGCTGTTAAAGTCCAGCACTGTGGCTCCTGCACAGACTCTGCAGTTCACAGCTTGCTGTCTTGTGAAGCTGAACAAGATGCCTTCACAACTGAGCTGGGACCTTCTGCATTGAACATTAGCTGGAAGTGCAAAGAACCAGATAAATAAAAAGCATCACAGAGATGCTCTGTGTGAAAGTATCTGCGTTATTTTTAAATGCATAGCAGAAAGATAGGCAAGTGCAAGGCGGAGCAGCAGGACAACACATCATTTTAGCAGTACTCCCCATTTTCGTATTCTGAAGGGGTTCTTTTCCAGTGTTGGAAGAAATGGATGTTTTTAAAATTCATTTTTAGCTTGGTCTAGAACTTAGCTTCTTTCAGAACCTGAGATAGAGATGATGGTCACATTTATTTTTAAATTCCAGAGGAAACAAATATAGGAATAAAATCATGTTTCCCTGCAGCAGCTGGAAAGCAACTACTATTTCATCCACCAGGTCCATGACCACCTGGAAATTCAGTGGACTAAAAATTTACTAAACAAAGCTGAATCTGCAGGGAATATTTCCATTGCAGAGAAAGCTGCAAGGAGTAACTCAGCAGCATTCTTGCAGGCAGTGCGATATAGTGGGCAGAGCTCTGGCACAGCTCTGAGGGGAGCGTGAAGAGACATGGGTCTCAGCTCTTGTAATTTGTAAAACAAGTAAAGCAATGCTTTTGACTTATGTGTTATAATTTTTCTGATACATGATTTATATACTTTACATTTTCAATGAGCCATCCTTTTTTTTTCCCCATTAAGCAGGAAATAGCAAATTGAAAGAGGTGGTACAGGCAAAACGAAATATTCTTAAATAAACTAGAGCTACTTGTAGGAAGGATTGAACCAGCTGTCAGTGACTTAGAACAGCTAAGGGATGGGAGCTGATTTTGCTCTTAATAGCTAGACTGTCCCTCATTTTAGAAGACTGCTAGATATTTTCAGCTTATGTTTGCAAATTTGCCATCTTTGCTGTAGTCTTATCATCTCTCATGTACAGCTGACACCCTGATGAGAGATTTCTGAAGATGGCTCAGCCTGAGTGATCAATTACTGCATATTCAATCTGTAAAGCACTTCGGGTTCTTAGTGAGGTTAAGATGCTGTCTGAGTTTTCCAGTACTAAGGGTCAGACTCTGATGCTAGTCCTCATATTAGCTAGTACCTAATCCCGAAACAACTTCAGTGGGGATGTGTGTTGAATGCAATATTATTAAACATGAGTTAAGGTAGCTGATGTAATCCTCAAAAGAATACACATCAGTATATAATAGATATGGTTAAAAACCCAATGCCTTTTATAAAACCACTGGCTATACATGAAGAGGAAAATCTCAGAAAATAATATTCAGAAAAACAACTATTAAGCCCTCCACTTCTAAATTATCAATAAGCATGTTGTATTTTGTGGTGTGCTTTTGAATGGTACCAGGCTGTGAGTTTAGATCATGTTCAGTTCTCTTGCAAGTGTCTGGCCACAAAACACAGTTCTGAACGACCTGCTTTTTATTTTGCTGATTTTGAAAGGACTGAAGTGGTAGGGTTGCTGTTGAGGGACTGCCAGCCAACTGCCATCCTCAATTATATCTGGCCTTCTTCAACTTCAGTAGGGTAAAGTCACAAAGTCCCTTTAAGAGCCTTTTTTACTCTACAGGAAATGTCATGTTTAAGGTACAGTAGTGCATCTGTCATGAAGTGTTCAGTTATGGGGCAAAACATTGCTAAGGGAGGCAAATTTGTCTCTGGGAAGCAGATGAAATAGAAAGCAAACAGTGTCCGATACAAATGAAAGAATTAGTATCAAAAGGATAATTGTGATTGTGTGAGACAAACCCTGTGTTGCTCTGACTTTCATACAGCTGGCCATTGAAATTCAGGGTCAGGTTGTGCTGCATACATAAAGGCATATTTTGAGGACTTGATCCAAAGGAAAAAGCTTCCAGTGGGACCGGCTCCATCAGGACAGGCTGCAGCCCCAGATGAGACAGGGGTTTGGTATGGCCACATTCATACCGTAGGACCTGAAGCGGAGGTATGTTGCACAGCTCAGTGTTTCCTTTCCTGTTTGTGGTGAGAGTTGGCCCATGTGGGCTTTTAAACTGCCCCTGCGATGCAGGGTGAGGACCCCCCTGCTCCAGGCAAGGACATCCTCCCCGTGACACAAAGTCTTTAGGTCAGCACCAGGGGGAATTAATTACGGGAGATTTAGTCTTGCTTCTAGTCAGAAGGTTCCCATGTAACTATGTCCCATTTTTTAAGGAATGGGTTATCTCAGCTTAGCTCAGCATGTTGACTTCAGTAGGGGCCTTTGAAGGTACCTGTGTGCTTGCTCCTGCCAGTGGAATAGGCACTCTGCATCTCCAGCTCTGCTTTGTTGCAGGCCGGAAGCAGAGAATGCCCCAAAGTTGGGTAGCGGCGGCAATCCTTAATCCTCTGCATTTCCCAAGTGCTGCTTCCAAGAGTGCCAGTCAGCAGGAAATAATTTCTGTGTCTTACTGTCTTGTTTTGTGCGTTCCATTGATCCACTCAGCGCTTCAGAAATGGTAGAAACATGACCTTTCCCATGAATTTTTAACTTAAGGGCCCTTATCTTGCAAAACTCGTCTGCCTCTGCACACCCTAGAGGACTAAAGTCAGAGCAGCTTGATAGGGTAGCAACATTTGTTCGCAGAGATCATCCTGAATCTGGCAGAACTGAAGCCTAAATACTTTCTGATTCTTTTAGAAATGTCCAACAATTTTAGGATTTTTCTGTTTTAAATGTATTAAGCAGAATCAAATTTTTAACCTGTCCTTTAAATTTACTTTCTGACCATATAGCATTAATTTCAACCTGTCTTTCTTAGTGTATAAAATTAATTTTTAATGCTTCAGTTTACAATTTGGAATAAGATTTTATGATGTTCTATTACTGTACATCAATTTGACAAGATTCCACTATTAAATGCTTTAACACACATTTATAGTTGGAAACAATCTCTGTTATTATACAAGCTGAAATAAGTAAATTTTATCTGTTGTGAAAATAGTCTCTCATTGTTAAACAGAATTTCTATTATACACATATTATTTACTATTATTTGAATTAAAAAGAACAATTTATTTACATTACAAACTGTAAATTTAATTTACTGTTAAACAGTTAAATTACAGCATTTGCGAAGCTAAGCTGCCAGTAATTTGACCATAAATGTATGTGATTTTTTCCCTGAATGCTTTACACAAAACATTACAAAAATGCATACATTACAAGAATCCAGAGAGGGAGTGCAGTTCAAGCTCTCCTAATTTTTATCTGAAAATCTATCCATTTTCAGCATTAGAAAGTAAGATGCAATAATGTATTCAGAGTGGTAGAACAAGGGATTCTGATGGCTTTCAGCATCTAACACCCTTCTTAATGCTTCTAGGTTTTGATCCTTTAAGATATCATCTTGAAAACCATTGTGAAGGAAAGCTACTGTAATGTATGTGATACAATGCATCTGGTATCTGCTTTCGTGCTTTTTTTTTTTAACTGCCCTTTTTTCAAGTACTTTAAACTCATACGTATTTTTGAACTGGTTTCCATAGTCAACAGTTACTAGTGACTACAGTTTGCATATAATTCACCAAGGTCTGGGTCCTACAAGGTTTTGACTCCTCTGGTGCTGATCTCATAAGGGTTACCTCAGCTTTAACCTGAGCACGCATCTCTGTCCCCTACTGACTTAGTACAGTGCTAGCAGAAGGGCTCACATCTGGCTGCTGGATTTGGGGAGGGAGCAGCCTAGTATATAGCAAAATAAGAGAGCTGAGACTTGGCATCAACAGTGTATGAGCCCTGAAAATGAAGAAGGTCTGAGTAAGTGGCTCTAACCCTTCCTTGCTGTCCATTCTGACTTCCAAATGGGAGGCCTTCCATTCAAATTCTTGCTGGCATCTGCTTCTGGATGGCAGAAGGTGCTGTCATATATGTCTTCTGCCACATAAACATTAGCTCTGGTGGCATACAGAAAGTAAACATATGGTAAGACCAGCCAGTCCACTGACAGGACTAGTCAGGTGGCAACCTCGGTTTTTGAAGGCTTAGTAAGAATCTGTAAGTTATTAGTGGGACATTGCTCTTGATGGACGTTTTCTTCATCTGTTTTCTGCTGCTGTGGAATGTGCAGAACATGCACAGATCATCTGCCACTTTGACACTTAATTTAAGCAGAGACCTTAAAAGATGCCTATGGCTATCAGTTAATTTGGCAGAGACTATACAGACCTACTTTAAGTGATCAATTTGTCCCTTCTCAAGCCTCGGCACTTAAAATTTGCATTTTCTTGTCTTAGCTGTGCATTCTGGATCTGACCTTTAGTTTTTCTGCTACTGGTTGGACCCTTGTGATTAATTCTGTCCCTGCCTACATAGGGACTGTATCCTCTTCTGTATCTGTACTGTCATGCTCTTTCTTCATCTTCTTTGGAACAGAAGTAAGAGTCACAATTTGCCTTATATATAACTGACCAAACAAGAAAATATTTTAAAATTTGATAATAGAGAACAAAGAGAATTTTAACATCATCAATAAAAGCTGAATTACTTGTGCAAGCACAGTTGGACCCATTACAATTTCACCATCTTTTCTCTACTTCAGCTACTCTACCCACCCTCTTACTCCTTCAAAACTCTCCGACGAAAATCTCATCCTGGCTTTCCATTTCCTTTAAGGTCTGCTTCTGTACCCATCACCTCTTACATTGCTGCACACTTGACAAACCAGAACAGCATATGTCTTTACTGTGCTGTCATGTGCAAGAAGCAAATTAAAGTGTTTTGTGAATCTCATTGCTAGTTTCATTTCTACATGATGTGGTACAGTGTGTTTGCACAAGCTGTGCTGACAGGATGGAGAATGTATACCTACCTTGAACAATTGTAGTCTTATCAAACGTTAGTTGGCTATGGTTTTGAGTTAGATCTTCTCCTCAAGAGAGAGATTCAGCCAGTGATAAGCATACTACATGTGTTCTTCACATCTGTTTTGAGAAAATTTCCATTCAGAGCAGAATGGTATTAGAGAGGCACCAAGTCGTCTGGATGGTCATGGGCATGGCTCTGGCTGTGTGTTCCTCACGTGTACCACTGCCCCATCTTCTAGCTGCCTCTGGTTTATTTGTAGTCGGCAGATTCACAAGGAAGGCCTTTGTGAGTACTGGCATGGGCAGCTGGCGTGAACCAGTGTTCAAGATGAGCAAACTCCTTCCTGAAGTCTGTGAAAAAACATTACTTGGAGCAGTAGGGGGTCAGGACGTATCTTTTTTAATACCAGGAAGGCCTCTCATTTGAGTGATGCAAGCAAATTTGCTTGATGCTTCTTGTTCTCTTGCTCTGTGTCATTGAGTTGCACATATTGAGCTCCTTGCCTCACAGTAGCGTGCCATGGGTACGTCTGTAAAAGGTCAGTATATAATGATACAGCAGTTTGTACTTGACGACATTTTTCACATTGGGTTTTTTCTCGTAAACATTTCTGAAAAGTATCACACAGCTTTTAAGCACTTCTGAGCTGAATTTGAACAAGCTGCCGTTAGGAATTTGCCATCACACTGCTCACCCATCCCTAACCTTGAAATGCTTAAAAATAAATAAATAAACGGATTAGCATAAAATAATATAGTAACCCACCAAATTTATTTAGTTTAATTTATGCTAATCATGGCATATTGGTGCTCTGGCAGATAAAATAAAGCTGGTGGAGAAGATTGTGTTGAGGAAGCTATGACAATTAACCCTAGAAATTATCACTCTGGAAGTGGGTTCAGCCTTGCCATTGAACAGAAACCAGTTCAGCAAATTCTGTTAACAGTCAGTAATAGGATGGATTTATCATTTTTAGGGGTGTGTAAATTTAATTTTTTATTTTTATATATACACATATGTACACATGTATTTTCTTAGGGATATGTATATTCCTGTTAGGTATTAGAAGTTAAAATATTTAAAAAGATGAAAATACAACTTAATCCATGAGTGAATTCAAGTTGTTTTGTACAGGCTTTTAATTATTTCTGGCTAAAAATTCTAATTATGGTTTTTTCAGGTTATATAATATACCATTTTAGGAATAACTGTACATAATATGGAATTTAGTATTAGTTTAAGCTTTCAGTAACATCAGAAGCAATAAAAATGACCAAACAGAAAAGGTTGTAATCATCTTTACTGCTGTTTGATCAGAGAAAGATAGATGGACTGTGTCAGGTTGCATATGTTATAATTGTGCCTTGGCTCTGGCTACCAGGGGAAGCATACAGCCCACAAAAATAAATAAAATTATTATCATAAACAAACAACTATCTGAGGGCTTCTCATATGCTCTAGTTCCTGTGTGTGCTGATTTACTTTTAGATGTAAATTAACTCCTTTCGTTTCTGACTTACAAATTTGTATACCACTCAATGGAAACAGAATTTTAGCTGTAACTTTTTTCCACACAAAATGAAAGATTGAAATTGGGGGGAAGGGAGAAAAAAAATAAATGTTCCCTTCTTCACCTTAGACCACATTGCATAAGATAAATGTCAGACAGGATTTAAGTGCAAGCAGTCTTTGAAAAGGCAAGATATTTTTACTGTTTGCTAGGTTGGGGTTAGGATTTTTGTTGTTTTGATTTGCTTTTTAAGGAGTAGAACCACAGGCTTAAAGGTGATGGCAAGGATTTTCCAAAAAAGGTGCCTCAATTAGATTTTAATTTTATTTAGGACATAAGTAGGTGGCCTGATTTTCAATATTGCAGAGCAAGCAATGGCAATCCAAGCTCCATGAGGACTGCAGGGTGCCCACCATTTTTAGAATCCATCCATTTGTTTTGTTGCTGCTTTTTGTGCTTTAAATCATATTATCCTGAACCTTAAAACAGTTCTCTCCTCCTGATTACTGCTGGCAATGTCTGAACAAATGGCGGGAGCTGAGCAAGTAGATGCCTCTGCACAGGGAAGAGTAAAACTGATGATGTGCAACTTCTGCCATGTACGCAAAACAAACATGAAAACAAAGCTCATTTTCTCAAATGCCTTTTGTTTGCTGTTACTATTTGAAGCAAGGGTCATTAGCAAATTTTCAGGCGCAATTGCAATCTCTTCTGGATTGCATTACGTGTTGAACTTACATAATAGTTTTCATTTGAACTTCTTGTTTTCAGTCACTTATAAATTGCCAGAGTGTTCACTTGGGGGTTAAAAATACTCCCACTGCATACCTGCCTGGAAATCCCGTTTGCCAGTCTGAACAAGGTTTGAGTCATTTTCTAATATGGACCGAGATAAAAAATACTTTTCCATTACAGAGTGGACTCTGACAGCTTGTTCAGCTCTAGGTAGAAACTTGAAATTTGGCATGGAAATAGCTCTCATGAAGGAGAAGTGCTGTTGCTTTTTCTAGAGAAAATTGCTTTTTATTTGACTGAGCTGTAAGCCTTTGAGCAAGTGGGAAAAAAAAATTCTTCTCTGAGCTTACAGGGGGTGCAGCAGAGGAAAGACTGTGCATATGTTTAATTTAGTGAAAGTGCAGAGTATAGTGAAATATGGTTCTGAAAATGGGTGGTGGCACCTGAGGCTGGGACTTTATGAGGGACACATTGAAAGAACTTTCAATTTTTAGGGACTAAGCCAAAGGCTTCCTTCTCTCCTCAGCTCCTAGAGATCTCCTAACTGATGCTCATGACACAAGCAAGTGTGTTTTCCTACACACACATAGTCATTTAGCTCAGACGCAGAGAAACAAAAGAAGGAAAAGACTTTGTAGAAATGTTTTTAACCTCTTGTGGAGTAGAAATGACATTATGGTTGCACTACAGAAAATGCAGCAGGCCTATCATGCTATATACACCATGATCCAGGTAGCAGGGTCTGTATCCAGTCTATTGCTTGCCATGTCTGCTGCCTCAGTTTCTTTACTTCTAGCTAATATCAATCCCACATTTAAATCTTTTCAAATCAGTCTTCAGGTACATTGTATATTTACAGTTTCCTTCAAATTTGTTTTTTCCAGCCTTCTGTCCAAGGCCAACATATTCCACCCAGTCCTTTAGCAAAGCTTCATTTAAAAAAAAAAAATTTTTGTAGACTTCCCATACGGCCTCTACAGTCTTGTCTTCCGAAAAGCTCAAACTGCTCCTCTGGACGCGATGGCACAGGACAGTGGCATGTTCCTTCCAGGACAGCTTTGGTTGCCTGGGCAGACAGCAGCTCTCCTGAGCTCCGGCAGCTTCTGCCCCGGCTCCAGCTCCCCTGCACCTCCCTGCCTTTCTCGCTGACTGAACCCTGAGCTTCCTTTCATGTGCAGCTGTGTCACCTAGCTGTCACTTCACGAGTAGATCTTCAATTCCATCACCCATGAAGCAGACGAAATTATTGAACCCAATATACACTTAAAAGGCCAGCTCCGTGACAGGCGCCAGTGCTTTACACTGTGTGGTTTTACTATCTAAAGCACTACCCAATTATAACTCCTCTGACAGGTACTGATCGAGGCCACCCTGCAACGGGGTCAGATCCAGTCTCCCCAAAACACCCCTCCATCAGCCCCACCTCGACTCCCTGCCCGCACACATGGGTACTGGAATTAGGCCGGTGCTCAGGGGGGCCTGAGTTTCTCACTTGTGTGCAGTGAGGTGAACAAAACCTCCCTGCAGGACCGTCCTTCACCAGAGCTTCCTCGCCAAAGGCTGTGGATGGAGATCAGAGTGCCAGACCAGGGGTAGATCCATCATAGATCTACCTAGATCCATCATAGGTCTACCTATCATAGAAGGATATCGTTATGATTTTCATATTTCCCTTGTCTTTATTACAAGGCTGTTTTCTGCAGAAAAGCTGCCAAATAAACACATCATTCATGCTTGCTCGGGCCTGCCTGTTGGCCTGTCCCGCTCCATCAGAGCCAGTAACACTCCTGACCCCATTGGACTTGGTCCCCATGGAGATTTCAGAGAAGGGATGCTTTTCTTCCTTAGGCCTCTAGCTGCCAGGCTTCCCCAGTACAGACCGACACAATATCAAAGCCAACTTACTCACTGCTAAATTAATTATGTTGTTAATTGGTTAACCTAGGGCAGACCGTATGGAAAAAAATGCTTAATATGTGTTCGTTGTCAAGAGTGGATGGAGCTGGGCAATGGAGATGCACAGATTATGACAGTGGGACGTTTTCATTGTAAAACATTGGAAGATGATGTACAGCTGAATGTTGTAAAATGTTGCTAATATTATTTGAAAATACAATGTCCTCTGGAATTAAATCACAGACACACATAAGGACTGAACTTAGGTAATTTTGATATATCTTCACTTTTTCATGCTTAACTGGTAGGGTCTTACCATTCTCCTGGCTGCCTGGTATACAGAAGATGGCGTGGCACAAAATGGTAATGGCGTGGTGCCAGTTGAAATGGTGAGCTGCAGCAGCTGGATTCTGGGCCTTGAATCCGGTTCTAGCAAAAGGACAGGATGCCACTGTGAGCATTAAAAAGAAAACTAGAAAAATTTGCAAAGGTGAAACATCTCCAGCAATGTGCTGCAAGGAAAAAAAGCCTAATTAAATTGCCCAAATAATTTTAGCCCCAGAGCTTGAAAATGTCAGTAAATAAATAATTGGTTATGCAAAGATTACTCTTTTCTGCTAATAGACCATAGGAGAAAAGAGGCAAAGCCACTAGGGGTTCCTTCTTTGATCCATAGCAGGTAATAAAAACACAGACAATACCACCAAAATGAAAAAAAAAAGACATTTCCTTTCATAGTTGTCAGTCCTCTCCCTGCTTTGGAAGGGAGGAAGGCAGGTTATCACTCGTGCATGCGTGAAGTTCAGCCTTGTTTGCAGTATGATTGTATAAATGGCACTTTATTAAAAGCTAACTGTTATTCGCAGACTTTAAACGTAAACATAGACAAGTTCAGGGATAGATATAAAATCAATATAACTCTTCAAGTATTGCAGACAACATTTTGAAAGGCAACTATTAAGAGTGTAGCAAGTGATGTATTGATAAGGTTCTGCTGATCCATTTGTTGCTGATTTGCTATACCATGTCCATTAACATGACTGCAAAATAGGACTGAGGTCTTGGTTTGATTCTGCTGTAGGACTTTTATTTCATCCTCTGAAAAAACTGAGAGCAGCGTATGTGAAAGTTTGTACTGGAGAACTCCTAACACCTAATGTGAAGACATAATGTGTTTTTACACAAAACATGCTGCGCATTTCAGATGATTTTTTAAAACCATGAACTGTGCTAAAAATCTTGATTTATTTTGGAACGATTGGGTGCATACAGAACTCTAGTAGTGTGTTAGCAGAGGTAATGAAATGCTGAGTTACTGACTATGCCTTTAACTACTTCCTACTGTCTTTATATGGATTCTGATGAAATTATATATGAATTCTGCAGTATTAATATTGATAGTATTTTCCTTGTATTACATGGACTGTAGTAAGCATGGTAGCCATGAAACAGAGTGCCAATATTTCCTCGATGGCCCCACCTTACATCAGTTTTCTAGCTTATCTGGTTCTGAGTACCATCTAATAGGTGAATGTCATTCATCTCAGTGACATTAGGTGGATGTCAAATGTGACTTAGGCTTTGAGGTTGATGGGATGATAAGTAGCCCACCATTTCCCCCTGTGGGAGATAATGTCTGCACCAACCTGCCTTTTTACATTCAAAGGTCATGTCCAGTTGAGAGAGCAACATGTACAAATGGGATTTTAGGTACAAATTACCTTTTGCCCCTGAAAGTACAGGGGGGTTGTGACACAATAAATATGCAGGTTTTTCTTCAGTCTTACCTATTCCTATGACTATTGAAGCAATTTAAAAAAATGTACACAGCTTCAGCTTAGATATGCTTGTCTCTTTAATTAGATCCTTCCCCCCGAAAAGTCAGCTTTTCAAAGCACAAGTCAGTCAAAAGAATTAAAAAACCCGCAAGCATAGACTAGGCAAGTATCTTTATATATATAGTCACTGTGATGAGCATGGTAGAAGAACTCCTATGTGGTTTGAGGACAACAGATGGAAGTGCTTTAGAAAATTTTTTTCTGAAGAGCATTTTAAGTGAATTCAACGATGATGTATTTTTGTCCATAATTTATATTTAGTATTATAGGTCTCTCATTTTACTACCTACTTCAGAGATCTGAAAAAATAAACTAAAATATGAAAAGAGGACATATAAATACATACTGATATAGTGCTGAAAATGCAATGGGAAAGATTCTTATCACTTTTCAGTCTGTATTGTGAAAATATTATTTTTTTTAATTGTGGTATTTGATGCATAGGCACCATATTTTGGACCAACATGAGTTTTAATAGGTGAAGCATCATTTTGCCCAAGGAAATACAAAGTTTATGGTGGTATCACTGCCAGACCTCTAACTGCCGTTACCATTACACTTTATAGTGACACTAGTGACCACCACTGTTATGGGTGTAAATTCTACATGCATTGTGCTTTTATGTACAAGTTGAAGGGTGAGTGAGGGAGGAGGAAGAGGAGACAAGGCTGTACAATGCTTCATGACTGGCTTAAGGGATATTAAATCGACCTTAAATCCTTGCCAACCGGTTAGATGGATAGCGCACTGTTTCTAAAATTTGCAAGTCAAAGGGAGACAGGCCTAAATTCTTTCCGCTATGAAACCCCCACAGTCCTCTGCCTTTCAGGCAGAAGCAAAAAGGAATGGAAAATTCCAAACTAACGAGCGCTTCATTTTTTTTTTTCTGCAGTGCTGTGCTTAGAAAAATTGCACTCTTTTTTTTCTAAGGCAAAGAAGTAAAATTAAAGTTGTATGACTGTTATAAATATTACATGTTCAGGGTATCAAGAGTACCTGTAGTTCTCTGGTTTCTAAGGGTGTTTTTGAATTAACCCTTTTATAGATATCCGGTGTTGGGAGGAAAGGATAACGTTCACACTTAGTCAAATCTTACAGTGTCTATTAAGGAGAAAGTATCCTATATTGAAGGTGCACTCATTGCAGTAATAATTTGTGGTGTTTGCATGTACACTTGTTTGCACGTCTGTTTTGTAGAAGTGGGCTGTAGAGCATTGAGAGAAATAATGACTTGGCCAAGTTTACCTGACAAGTCAGAGATGGAGCAAGAAACGGAACCCAAAGTCTTCAGTCTGGATTCTGTGATGCTTCGTAATTCCTTTGGTTTTCTCAGTATTAGAGATTAGTCAATGTAGACATGGGTTGCATATTAAATACATATATATTTGGCAGCAGAAGGATTCAGGATTCAGGAAATGGTGAACTTTTACTGAATTTCTCAAAGGCTGAGACAAATATGCTGTCCTGTTTCATTGACATGATTCAGAAGAACTTCTGACTGGTCCTTTGGGAGGAGTAACGTAAGACGGAAGGAAGTTGGAGCTGCCAAATTCCTTGGCTGAGATGTCCTATATCTGAAGGACCCATAAAGGCAGGAATGGAGCGTGCAGGAAAGCAGGCTCCCCTGCTGATCCAGACAAGAAACGTGCACTGTGCAGTGTACTGACATTCAGGCAGTATGTGTTGCCTGGAATTCACTTTGTCATGAACTTCACGTTAATTGAGCACTGCTCTTACAGGGGATGAGGTGCTCCCAGATATGCTTCCTATATGGTTAAAGCTCATGTGTAGCTTTCTGCTAGGTCTTGTATAAGCAGTAGAGAGACTCTCTATGTCCTCATTTCACATATTTGCAACATCTTCCTACATAAAATCTATCTGTAATTTAACCCATACTGTCCAGATTACAGTGCTTAAGAAGAACTTCCATCCTAAGCCAAAGTCAAAAAGAATACTGTCTGATTGGTTGTATTTCTTCTTGTGATACTGTGGATAATTTTTTAAAGCTGCTTCTGCATTGACTCCAGTGAATTTACTCATTGAATCAAAGTTTGCTTTTCCCTTTCATCATAATACCCCAACCACACACCCTAGCATCTCTCTGCCTGCCTCCAGTCTTCATTTTGCAAGGTGCTCACAGCCAGTAATAATGATGTCCTTTCATTTTCTTCATAATCTTTAGCTGTCTTTGGGCTGGTTGATGTTCCCATAATTTAGGTAGATGCTACCCTATTTAAATAAATAAACACATTAAGTAGATTGTCAGGTATTAACGTAGACAAGACAACCCTAATGTAATTATTGTTCTGTGCATTAGTGCTTCAGGAGTGGATCTTTTCTGGGTACAGCATTGTAAGACTGGTTTTGAGGAAATGAGTACCATCTCTTAAATTCACTATTCTCTCTTTACTGCAGAAGGAATCAGTGATCTTTGAGAAAATGCACCATTTTGGATAAACATAAATAACTTTACTAATTGTGTCACAGGCAAGAACAACAATTTGAAAAGATGTTAAATTTTGTATTTAATTTATGCGGCAGTTCTTAAACATTCTCCAACATGTCTGTCTCTTTAAAGTATTCACTTGCTTCAAAGCTATTTTTGCCTCTGACCACTATGTGATGAGAAATTCACATGTGCTAAATATACCCATGATAATAATCTTATTTTCAGTCCTCCACTAAAAATGCTGATGGCCTGAAAGGGATTTGAGTCCTTAGTGTAGCTTCCCTGCCATTATTTTTCCAGTGGATTTCAGGAGAAAGAAACGGTTAGAATGCTAAGCAATAAATATTGCTATAATGTTGTTTACCAATCATTTTGTCAATATAACAATAATATAGCAATAACAATATGTCAATATAACAATAACAGTATATCTAATAATAACAATGATGTTTGTCTCACAAAGGACCCTTAGTGAATAAGTGACTAGAGAAAGGGTTTGGGAGAAATGAATTGCTCACACATATAATACAGTGCCAGGTGTGAGTAGTATAATTCCACCTATGTGATAAATTTGGGACAGAAAGGAGTGTTGCAAAATTGTTGAGTTGTTCAACCAAACTTCAATTCAATTTTCAGGTCTCTGGTCTACTGCTTGAAATACAGACCATAGCAAACCTCTCTGATCAGTATACATGCATCATTCTTAGCTTGAAGTCAGTGAGACTATTGCAAAGTCACCTCAGAAAGAGCAGGCATTGGAATCCAGGTTTCTTCTGGAACAGATCTAAATGCCACTTTCCACTGATTATTTTGGCATGTTTAGGGCAAATGAGGTGTGCCTGTACGATTATGTGCCATGTTTTGGTAGCTAGACCACAGCTTGATTAGAGCTCCTCTGTTGTTTCTGTGTTAGTCCTTTAGCTGACAAAGTAGAAATTTTAGTTCTTGCATCCAGCAGTTCCTGATTTAGCGCAGGTAGGTGATAGATACGGCTTAGGTGCAACTATGCTGTTAGTGAGTGCTGAGCCTCCCTGTTGTAATGCCCCACGGAAAGAAGAGGGCACCCTGGCGCATGGTGCCTTGTTGCCTTAGAAGTATTTATGTAGCCCACAGGTAGCAGTGTCTGTATTTTTATCTCTCTCTGCGTGAGCTGTTCTACACAGAAGGCAGCAGCATCTTTGGTGTCCACCAGACATTTCTGTGAGCTGAAACAGGAAAGCTGTAATGAGATTCTGAAGGCTATCGATGCAAACCTTTCAGATTACCAATGAAAGATTAAAACAGACAAACAAACAAACAACCCCCCCCAAACAACAACAACAAAATGACTAAATACAAACCCTCAAGATTTAAGAATCTGGGCATTATTGTTGGGAAAAGGTGGAGGGGAATAAATGTGGGTGTTATACCAACAGTGGTTTTATTCCTGCATTGTTTTTTTGATTAAGGCAATCTGGCAGCGTGGGATTATTTTTGAAAGTGAGACCAATAGGGAAGATCTCGCCCAGCGTCTAGAGAATACAAGACACTGTTTTTGTGAGCTCAAAAAAAGTCAGGAATCAATTTAATGAACTTACTTNTTTTAAAATTTTGTCACTTGATTTCAAATGTTTTGGGTGTGTGCTGGTTCGGTTTTGGTTTTCTTCTGCAGCCCCTAAGTCTATAAGGATTTTCTTTTTATCACATGAAGGCTGATTCTTATTCTGGGACCTGCTATTTAAGAAAGTCATCAACTATCATTAGACTTTCAGTAAAATCATCAGCTAATTGTTTATAGTAGACTGCATTCTTCAGGGCACTATCAATGAGCCACAGAGATGCTCTCACCCCTAGGCCACCGTTCTGACTCCCATGAGACGAAGGCTGATACAGTCATGCAGAGCATGAATTTTACTAGAAATCTGAAACAGCAAAACTGTACTTGCTGCATACGTATTAGAGTTAGGTGGAGAAAATTAAAAATCAAAACAATGATCAGGACCTGACCTCTTAATTGCATTTAATTTAATTTAATTTAATTTTAGATTTGAGCTCAGACCTAAGCATTTGTAACTTTGTGACTTAATAAAGATAACGCCTATAGGATCTTTTTCTACCATGATTAATTTTGAGGTTTGTGACCAGTTCCTACATTTGATCTGTGAGGGTCTCCACTTCTGCATGCTTATTCATGGTGGTAGTTCTCCTTGAAGATCTGGATGAAGTTAGGTGGTATTTGCAAATTCCTGTCCATCAAAACGATTCCAACAGTAGTAGAAGTTACATAATAAAGAGCTTTATCTGAATATTTAGCCCTGAAATTAAATAATAATTCCAATTATAAATTATAATTATTTTACTTAATTACTTATCATGTCAGAAGATACAGATAGATAAATGAGTCTTTCTGGTAACATTCTGAATAAAAGCATAATTTTAGTGAGCAAGTGAACATTTTCTTCCTTCTACTATCAAACTGACAGAAAACTACAATTATTCTCATAATTTGAAAACACATTCATTCAACAAATATTTGACTCAGGTTAAGAAGTGAGGAAGATTATAGCTGTCTCGGTGTTTTACACTCAAGTGATGTTAGTTATCTAACAGGAAAAATTAGGAATGTGGCCAAGAACTGCATGGAATTCTGCTTTATAGAAGTACATTTTATTTAGTAAATCTTATTCTCTTTTGTATATGTTAGGTGAAAACAAATGACATATATCTTTGGTTTCTTTATGGTACACTCCACTACCTCACATGAAGGTTTGTTGCAATTTAGCAGTACCAATAAATGTTTGAGCACCTATTATTTTAAGAAATTAATCTGTAGCCTAAGCTAATGCCAGGTTTTCTTCAACTTGAAGTTGCTTTCATGTTTAAATGGAGTTTGGTTATTTATAGAAATAAATTCTGATTATTTGTCTGATTCATGGACATACAAAAATCACTTTGTGTCAATTCCTGGGGGCTAATTTAGCCTCCCAGTGCGGTATAAACCTTCAAATATGATGGAGTTGTAATACTCATGCTTCATTTACTATCTCAGTTTACAAACTCTGAGGATTGTCATCCTTAGGTAGGGAAAAATGGACATAAGCTTACTTCCCTTTTAAACCAAAAATTAGTCAGTCAAGTGAATCATAGAAATATTTAGGTTGCTAGGGTTGTCTGAAGGCCATTGGGTCCAAACTTTGTCTTAACACAGGGCTAACATCAAAGCTAGAAGGTATCCAGAAAGATGTAAGTCTAGGATCTGGTCAGTGACAAAATAACCTATTCATTATTAAATTTATTTTAAAAATTCATTTACTTTAATTTTCCTTTATAAAGGAAAATAAGTGACAGTTCTTCCAGAAATGAAGTAGTGGGTCTTTAAAGCACAGGCTTCTGTATTGAACAACACAGTCTGGATTATCTCAGTCTTAGCTCAGTGAAATCCCATCATTTTGTATGTATAATTTGCTAGACTACTGGTATGATTAATACTTCAGCTTGCTACACATGCTAAAAGATCTAGAGGGAAAACAAACCATTCGTTTTCATTTTACAGATAAATAATCTGAAAAGCTGCAGGAGATCTCTCCAGGCAAAGACAGGGATCGAGCTGACAGATCCAACTTTTATCCCCTTGTTTGGAAAAAACATGTTCTTTCTGCTTGGCTGTCCTGCCCATACACACTAAAATACATGCTTCTCCCATAGCTAGAAATAAAACCTCAGATTTCTGTTTCCTTCACTACTGTCTAGTAACTGTAATAGCAGGTGATTGGTCATTTTTCCATCTAGCTCTTAGTTCATATAGAAACTATATAAGTTGTTTGGGCATGGTTAGAAATTGAGAGTGCATGTAAGAAACAAGATGACCAAGTTTTTGAAAGGACAAGGCAGGGCTGAAAAAGAAATCAAATTGAGTTTACTGATTTGACCGCATGAACAAATCTTCTGCAATGAACACCGATGTTTTGCAGTAAAGTTTTATCTTAATCTTTCAGTTAAAATCATACAATTGAATAAGAGTATTTTACATTTCAGCCACTCAGTCCTGGATTTGTGTGTGTTTCTCCTCAGTGGCATTGTAGATGGGAAGCTGTGAAAGCAGTTATTCATATCTTTTGGCCTCAGTGGTCACTTTACATTGTTTTATGTTGGTTAACTTTTGCAGAGCAATCCAAAAAAGCAAGGGGGATAGAGAGTCCATGGTGGTGATCTAAGAACACACAAATTACGGATCTCGGAGCCTTTGGGCCCTGGAGACCAGCTGTATTAACTTGCACACTGACTGCTTCTCCTCCTCCTCTTCTGCCTCTGATGGTGCCACACGTTTCTGTAGAACTGAGCTCCAGTTCATTGCCATCAGATCTTCAAAAACACTGGAGTGAGTCTTCCCCTTCCCTGAATATTGAAGGCGAATGGGAGCATAATATGGACAATGGGCTTTGGCAGCTGAGGCCTTTCCCAAACGCATGCAAAAGGTCAAAAACGTTTATATCAATCATGTGGAATGTTTTATTACTATTGATAGATACAACCCCTCTCTCTTTCCCCTCCACAACAAAGAACTTCAGGCTTCACTGAACCCCTAGAGGATTCACCATCTGAAAAAGGAGGAAAGCACAGATAAGAGGAAAAGAACTCAAACAGGGGAGAGGGAAAAACAAACTGGAGATGTTCCCAAAGCAGTGTATAAGCCTTTCCAAAATGTCACTAAGTTATTCTCATAAAGCAGCTTAGCTCTAGGTTTTGGCACTCTTCATCCAATGTTTTTTGTGAGAGAGAGCAAGAAAGAGACTGGTGAGACTGGTAATTTTTGGTTCTTTGGTCATTCCCTGTCTAATGTTTGGAATATTCATTGGCCTCTTTCCACACTTAAGCAACTTGGTGATGCCTTTCATCTACCTCACGAGAGACCTGGGAAGGAGGAGTGTTTCATTCCCTCAATGAACCCGATCTCAGCTGGGAACACCTCTCCTTCTTGATCTGTGTCTCTTTGTTCGACTTCATGTCTACGTATCTTCAAGCTTTTTTTTAAGGCCAGGAAGCTCAGCAAGGGGAGAATCATGTCTGCACTTGTACCCATGGTTTAGAGGAATTATAGCACAGAATGATTTAGAGATATTTTCTAAAAGGCAGTATTTTGAGGCATGCACAGTCCCCTTTTTTTTTTTTAAAGAACAAGCAAAGAGCTGTAGTAATTACCTTCAGTCAGCATAACCCTCAGCGTTCATTGCTGTCACAGAATAGAAAAATATTTCTTCTTTGTATTTCTGGATGCAATGTTTTCCACTTTTAACTGCAATATAAAAGGACAGTGATTTTCTTCTCCACCCCCAGAAGAGTGAGAGATGAATGTTTAATTAGAGCCAGAATTTGCAATGTTCACAGAACAATTTTTTCCCCATAAGTGTCTCCGCTGATACGGATACGTTTGTAGCTCATCTCCATACGTCCTTACTATCTGCTAACAACAGAGCCCTGCTGCAGTTGCTGCATAAGCAGTTTCTGCTTTTTTAATAAGGAGAAGGGAAGTCTTGTGGTTCATCCCAGTGGTGCAGTTTAAGAAAGAAACAAGAAATGAGGCAAACAAGGGCAAAGACAAGATTCTTTTAACCCTCTGATTGCTTTTGCCATATTGCTTAATTTACATTGGTGACAGAAATTTCGGCAGAGTGTGCCTGGTACACCTTATTCCCCCTTGCTGCCGACAGATATCAGCTGGATGCTGTCAAATGTCTTTTACCTGGCCGTTTTTTCTTGCAGTATTTGTCATAGCTCGTTATCTGTTTCGACTATTGGCTCCCTCAGATTGCTGCGGCACGTCAAAGGGGAGGAGGGGAAATAGCAAACTGTCCAAATGGGATCTGTTCAGTGGGGCCCTGGTGGGAGAAAACCTGCTGAAGCAAAAAAGAAAAGTTGTGAGGGAAGCAGGAGAGAATGAAGACCAGGACACCAACTGCCTCCTATTTTAAACCTTCTATAGAAATCAGCAATGGTTTTCCTTAACTTTTGCTCATATAAAGCAATTATAACGGAAACAATCCCATTATTTGTAAAGGAGCTCTTTGCTGCAGCTTGTGCATGAAGTGCTTTTCCATATTCTCCTGAATCTTTCAGAAATGGGTGGGACTCTCAGGTCTGTGTTTTTAAGGCGGGTTTGCATGGCAAATGCTGCACTGACCTGCACACTTTGCATCCTAATAGCCAATTTAATTGCTCTTCTCTGATTCCAATGAAACGACTTACAGAAAGGCAGTGCAATGTTGCCAGGCATAAAATCCAACACCCCCCCCCAGCAAGGGGTGGGATATAGGAAAAGGTGTGATGTTCATGTTAATCACTAATTCCAGTTAAAATGAAATATTGGGGAGGGAGGGTTGTGTGATCGCAAACATATTGCTGGAGTGGAGCTGCTGTAGTATCTCTCTCATTTATGGAGCAGTGAAATGTAGGAATGATAATAGCTCAAGTTTATATAGCACCTTTCATCACAAAGGATCCAGAGGTGATTTACAAACTTAAACTGTTATATAGATGACACTTATAAAACAGAACAAAATTGCTGTTTTCCAAGTAATGGTCTGAAACACTACAGATTGCATTAGTGCTACTGAAATGATTTGAGCCATTATTGGAGAATAGGTAGGATTTTTTATTTTTGTAGAATAAAAACGGGATCACAGTGGCCAGCTAGTGAGCAAGCTGTGACAGCTGTTTAAATGTGCCCAGAAAAGCAGCACAATGCAGGAACCAGCACATCTGGGGAAAGAAGGGCTCTCTTGACACAGAAACTTTAGGAGTGGTTCAGTGAAAGCAGTAGCATCACCACCCCTTGGAAAAATCTGTGTATAACGGCTCCTGATCTCTATGGAGTGGCACAGGCCTTTCAAGAAGCCTTGACTTTTACATTTCCTCCACAAGTATGTCCAGCAGCTTGATGGCCCAAAGCATTGCAGGAGTAAAACAGGCCAGCAGTCCAGGCTCCTGGGGAGCAGCAGCCTCTGCTGAATTTGCAGTCTCACTTGTGCTGGCTTTAGGTTCCCTTCCAGGTTCCCAGCCCAGGTGCTGGTGCTGCCTGTGATGTTTAAATGTCATTTGTGGGAAAATACACTGAGGGTATGCTGTATGAAAAGTTAATATAGGTGGATCTGACACCTGTAGGAGCTATCATCTTTTTTGTCACTCATTACCCCTCAGATTGTGATTGTAGAAGTGGTCTGTGCTGGCCCAGCTAGAAGGTGGCAGGTAGGAGCAACCGCTGTACAAACTGCAGGTCTTTTGGCTGACTCCTGTGATGCGAAGCATTATCCAGAGTGCCCGTTATTGCCTGTTACAGGTGAAGGTACAGCACAACTCTCTCCAGCACGAATGCATGTAGTGACTCATCTGCCTATAAACTGAGCTGAAACACTCTTTAACATTTTCTCTGCAGAAAGAAGTCGGTGTCGTGGGTAAAGCTGAAAATCAGACATCTTCATTTGGTACAGACCGAAAGCAGATGTAGGTGAAGAGGGGTTCAAATGACTACTAATCCTTGACTACTAATTCCATATTAATCATGAGGAGGTGGTGCTGACCCTCATGTAAACTGTGCTTCCGCGCTGTGCCTGCGTTCCTGCACGATTATCACCACACAGTATTAAATGGAGGTTGCTTTCATCAGTGCTTTCAAGAAGACTTGCATTTCACAGTCTGTAGGAATTGTAAAAAATACCCACCGTAAACTGTTAGCGTGAAGTGTTTGGAAATATTTAAGAGATGTTTAGAGGAGCTGTGTGCTTTTTGTTTCGGCAACAGATTTAGTCCAACAAGCTGTTGGGGGGCTGTATCCATTTTTATTTTTGTTTTCCTGCTATCCTGATTCATTGCAGACCCATCAACTCCATGCAGTTTATTTTGACCTAAAAAAAAAAAAGTTCCAAATGTAATGTATTCTAAGCACTTAGAATTGAAAAAATGTGTCTTGCAGGCTATATGGAGAACTAACAAAGTAGGTATTAAAAAAAATGTAAAAAATTTCAGCTGAAAAATGTGAGATCAGCTTGACGCTAAGCAGGGTGTTGGCAAATCTCTGCGTGGTTTTGTAGCTATGTGACTCCCGTGCAATTTAGTCTGGAAAATGCAAGCCTTAAAACCTTGTGTAGCAGTCTGAAAATATTTGTGTCTGCCCTGTGCTTATTCCAGTACAATGTGAAGGGTAATTCTAAATGCAACTACAGTAATACAAACTGATCTACATAATGGGATTTGTAGATTAAAGCCTAATTAGGGCAAGTAGCTCATACAAGCCTCCTCCGAAGTGCAGCTGCTCTCCCAAAAAATGCACCATAGAGCAACTTGTAACAGTCTTTTACCAGACAGTTCTGTATTTGTAGCTAAGTAGACTAAATATCAAAAAGAACATTGGTCCGGAATTTATATCTTGGTTCTGTTAAAACTGGAGTAAAGAACCACTGAAGTAGATGAATATTGTGGGGTTGTTTTTTGGTGGGAAATGGGGAATTTGCTCAGGAATATAAAAAGTTAAAATAATCAACTATATCTAATCCTTCTTTACAAATGCCTGTACAAAACTCAAAGCTATTCTTAATTCTTCCCCAGGAGATCAAATACTCTGCCCTGGACAGGTTGCTTTTTGAGCTAGCTAGAATATCAGGAGACCATGCTTCTATTCTATTTTACTTTAGCTTATAGTCTTATGTATTCTATTATTATTATTATTTATGTTTTAATGGGTTTATTTCTTATATATGAGATATAAGTTGATGAGACAAAATAGGACAATAATGTACTTTCATGTATTCACGTTTTATCAATTCTGGATCAGTACACCAGTTCAACAGAAAGATGCTTAAGTTTAAGCCTGTGGATGATTACTTTGCTAAAGTGTGATCTCACTGTTCTTGTTCAGTTTTTGTTCAGTACATCAGTAACGCTGTTGATGTCAATGGACATTCTGCCTCAGAAAGAGTTCACTAGAACAAAAAGGAAATTTGAAGGTATGACCCAACTTATAAAGGGTTGGATTTGCTTGCACCAGAAATGCCGGCACAAGCAGCAGCTCTCACACAAAGGATGGTAATAGTGTACAGCTCTATCCAGCTGAAATTACAAGGGAAGGTTACAAAGACATAATGTGACAACCCAAATTAGATTTTGGCAAACTGGGCAAAACTAGCACCTTACCCTCGATTTTTTATACAAGATTTCCAATGTCCCCAGTGGTCAGGACCTTAGATTTATTTCTTGTAAGAAGACTGGTGTATCCAAGAGCAATACATGTGAATTAGAAGAAGAGAACAGGGTGAAAATAAGTCAAACAGGAAAAAAACCCCACAACCCAAAATTAAAAAAAACCCTAGAAGCACTTTTATTTATATGAGGAGAGGATAAAGGTGTGTGCCTAGAAAACTAAATCAAATTCTGTGTGTAGATCTGAGAAATGTTCTGCTGCTTTATGAAAATTCAGTGTTGATCAAAGAGAGGGAATCAAGCCATTAGCTTCTTTGAATGAATGCTAAAATGTGTGTTTTATTAGGGTTTCTGGTACTTTTCAGATGTATGAATGCCATCCCTCTTAGCTAAGCTTGCTGGGACTCCCGGGACGGAAGGTCCCGCGCAGGATCGTGTGCTGCTGCGGCTGAGGGGGCCCCGGTGAGCTCCCACTGATATAGCTCTTCAGTGCAAATGTTTTGTTTCAGCAGGCATCTCAGCAGAGAGTGCTGATTTAGAGAAAAAAAATTTGTTGATATCTATTTCGCTGATGGCCAGTTTTTGTGGGAAGGCAGGGTCCCTTGGAGACCGCACGCCAGGCTGTGCTGTTACCTGCTTGTGCTTAGTTAGCAGCAGACTGAGGCAGAGCTGGGAGAAAGCTCAGCTTTTGCCAGGAGTGGTTCTGGGGCAAAAGAATCTGTCCACTGACGCAGAAAGTCTTTTCTTGTGCCAAGTCCCCGAGCTCATTCAGTCTTGTTTCCCAAACTGACTGTAGGCTCTTCTGCGGCAGTTCAGGCACCGCCAGGGAGGGTGCTGCATGGCTCTGCATCGCCTGGCTGCAGCTCCTGGTGCAGCGTGCCTGCGGGGGGCACGGCTGGGGGACACAGCCTCCCTCCATGTGGCTTCGCTGGAGCTCAGCACTCCCCGGCCGCCGGCACTGCTAGCACGGCTGCCTCCCGCAATACCCACCTCTAGCAGTGCTGCACAGCATGACCCTGCCACTTTCCAGCCGCGCCACGCTCCTGTGCCTCTACAAAAGCCAATCCACTTATGTGGATTCCCCCAGTCCCCTCGCTTGGACGATGCAGGGATTAGAGTATGAGCATGTTTCTTCTTCCTTTCTCTCTGCCTGGTTGTACAACCCACTACTGGGGACAGGCAGCGGCTGCCAAATTGCATCCTACATCTGTTCATTTCCAAACGCGCCTTTGTTAGGTGCAAACGAAGGCCTCATTATTGGCCGTAAGTATGTAGTCACTTAGGAAAATAAGCTGATAAGTAAACATCTGAGTGAACAAATTGGTGATTTGCATCTACTTGTTCCCTGAATGAGTTCACAAGTGGTAAGAAAAAGAGCCAGTGTCTCCAAATACATCCACGTGGCATTTCCCCACAATATACTTTTTCGAATGGACTGTCTGGCTTTTGCAGCTAAGCGGTATGCAGCAAAGTCTGGAGAGAAGAGAGATAAATGTGTTGGATTTAGTAATATGGAGGACCATGGTAAAGGTACAAAGATTACTTTCCTCTGGAATACTTCTGATTTACTCCTAAACACAAAGTTGACCATATGGAGATCGTTTTATGTCTGAAGAAAAGCAGCTCACTAATTCAGGTCTGCGAGGGGAACTTCTGCTTCTTATGACAGTAAGTCTCTGGGCTCTCCGTTCCTACAAATTTTCCATTTTTCTGTTCAGTAGGTTGAAGTTTAGAGTCAGGAACACTATAGAATTAGAGGCGAATAAACTGTTAGAGAAACTCTTAAGTCATATTGACTTAAGTGATGAGATCATGCCAAGAAAGTTAATACAGGCAGCTCTAGGGGAATGCTGATCAACTGATTTATTCACCTCTGTTCTAAGCAAAAACATATGTCTAAGGAGGCTTTCAAAGCAGAACAAAAAGCTAAGAAAACCAAGTTTCCTTTAAACCCGTGTTGTCTTCACTCCCTTCACTATATATTTTTCATATAGAGATAAAACAGTATGAAGACATGAACACACAGCATAAATGCCTTTTAAAGTATCTTTTCAATTCTGTATTGACATTTATTAAAACATAACCTTGGATTCCAGGTTGTGTGGTCCCACATCAGTGGGGCAGAATGTGGCCATATGTTTCTGCTTGCCTTGGTCACTGCTGATCTCCCTCGCCCACTTTGGTTTTCCTAGAGGCCACTGCCTGTGGTTTTATTAGAAATTATTTTCTGCAAATTCTGCTTGCCTGTAAGGTTGTACAAAGACAACTTGACAGCCTAAGATCTAAAGTGAGTTTAGGCTTTTTCAAACTGTAGATACACATTGCCCACACAGGCACACGTCCCATGTTAAAAGGATGAACTTTTTTGTTAATCCTCTCGTTTATGGAATCCAGTCTCACCCTGACGCAGATTTGCTGAGAGTCTGTTAGTGTTATAAAGAAATGGGATCCAATTTTCATTCTTCAAAAAACTCTCAGAAATGGAACAAAACAAAAATTCCAGGCAAATGTGCATGACACACAGGCATACAGGAACACTTAGAAATATCTTCTATTTCTAGACTACAACCTTTCCCAAAAGTTAATAAATATACAACGTCTACAACAAATCTGTGCTCTGGACTGATTCAATGTGGACTTTAATATAGTTAGTCATCCATCAGTATGAACTATAAAGCATTTACATCAAGGCACTGAAGAAGCTTTTAAATATTGCATTTTTATTATATTTAATAGGGAATTATGTTTAGTTGTGATTGACTATCAAGCAAATAATGCACATCTCACATGCAAACATACAGCTCTGAGGATTGGCTGTGTAAACTAAACTCATTTATGTAACTGTGCTTTTGCATGCATCTGCCTGTTTCTGTGATAGATGAAGATATTACCACATCACCAATGAACCCTCCCTACCCATGAGAGAATTCACGTCTCTGTTCATTCAGCTGTCTACGGCCAGAGTTTTGAGTCCTTTCTTGTAAGAAGCCTTTGCATGTATCTGGCTTTATTCATGCCTTTGCTTACATAAGAATTTAAAGGCTATCTTCTCTTCTGCTTCCATATGTAAGCCTGAGAAACGCTTTTAGCTGTATGTATGCATGCTATTCTCTCCAAGATCATATTTTCTTCTTAGATGTTGAGATCATTAGATGTTAGATCACCATAACATTGAGAGACATTGTGTCTTTGCCCCAAAATTCATTACCACAACTCTTTGCCACAGCAAAACCTTAAAGAGATCCCTGACAAAGCAGGAACTGGCTTCTGGGAGACTTTGCGAGAACCTTGTAATTGAGTGGGTATGGACCGACCACCATTGCTTGAAAGGGCAAATCCAGTTGTTTGAAAGGGAGAGAAGTGATGAACGTGGTCTGGATGAGAACTGCAGCCAACAGTGAAAAAGAGAAGGTTTAGACTAAATATTATGGGAGAAAGTCACATGGGCCCTACAGTGCCCTCCACTGAGAAGTGGTTAAATAAAACAGTTGCGTTGGATTAAAAAATAAGTAAATAAGGGGTTGGGAAAAGTCACAGAAGTGTACCTCAGGGAATGATTTTACATGGTTTCAGGAAATGACCAAATGATACATTCATTCTTATCTCAGTGATTCATCTTAATATGAGCCAAAAGCTCTTCAAGTCTCTGAAGAGGCACATGGCTCATCATTTTTCAGTGTATATAGGTGAACAGAAATGAAATCCCATATTCTTTCTTTCTCTCCAAATAAGGCACTCACTGTTAAACCTGATACACTCTGAAGAAAAAACTTGCCCCATTAGGCACATAAATCCTAGTGAACACAAAGATTCCCCAGTTGCTGCGTGATGGAGAATTTGGATGTAACCGGAATCAAAGTTACTTGTGAATTCCTGAAACAAAGATGCTGGTTCATTAGCACAGGAAATACCGCTCAGTACAGGGGGTTCTGATGAGCCAAGAGTTAACTGATTATCTAAAAAGCATTTGTTGCGTATGCAACTAGTGATCGTGAACTTGTTATATCTGTGAATAGAAATTATGGCACCAGCCAATAATGTCTACATTTAATAGTTTAAAAAACCCCACCTTTTTACCAAAGCTGAAATCTCTCCTGGCATAAATGATGGCAATATTATATTTCAAACTGGAATTGTAAATCTTTGGTATTGTTGAAAGAGATTGTACTGGTTGATCCAAAAGCCATGACTGTAAAAAAGTGAAAAGAGTTCTGAAAAGTCACTGATAGAAGACATGTAGAATCATCTTTAAAAAGTAAATACAAGTAAATATAGAAATAATGGGAAAATGTGAAACTAGAAGCAGTGAATTTAAATTACAGGTTAAAAATGCATGCAGGGGATAAGAGAAGCTAAGGAAATAAATGAGATATAAGTAGGAATAGAATTAAAATAGTAAGAAATATTTTAAAGGATATTAGGAATAAAAATCACCTTAATCCTAGACTAGGTCCATTGCAATATGCAGAATGTAGAATCAAATAATACAGAAAAGTTAGAAGTGTTCAATTACTAATTCTGTTCAGTGTTTGAAGAGAAGTAGGAGATGATATGGTGGATGAAATGAGAAGTTTACCATCTGCAGAGAAAAAGAATGTGAAACAGTATGTGCTATAATTAAATGCTATAGAAACAAAAGGCCTGGAGAACGTGCAATTAGAAGTCTTAAAGGAATTATCCAGGGAGCAGAAAGAGCTGAATCACTTGACGATTGAGACATAACTTTAGGACTGGACATGGATATTACCCATGGAAGACGGGCTTGGTGGAAGCTGAGCTGTTCGAAACAAAAGCACATAAGGGTCCAGCGGCTAAAAGTTGAACTTAGACAAATACAGCCTCGAAGGAGACAGATTTTCCTTGTATTAAGGTAATTTAGCATGAGAGCAGCTCACCAGGGAAGGTGGCAGACTCATCCGTTGGAGAATAAAATGAAATGAGATAACTCTTAAAAGAGTTGCATCTCAGAAAAATTCTGTCCTATGTATAGACGAGGTCAGACTAGGTGATTAGAGCAGTCCCTTTTGGCCACAGAGTGTATAAATTATAAATTAAACTCAAACTAATTTAGAAAATGACCCAAACAAGAAACTAATTTACTGTCTCCTGCATTAGACTCTTCCCTCTTATGATGTCTCCAGCATAACTGCCATTGATTTTTATTAATTAATGGCATGTGTTTCTAATGTGGTCTGTTTTGTGGCCAGTTAGTACTTAGGTTCCTTTTGTGTTCCTGCTGTATACACACATGTAATGAATGATAAGTAAAAAAGGACTGTGAAAGAACTGACACTTGAAAGATAACATGAGAGACTACAGGTGGGCACAACAGCCACATTGAAGGGCGCTGAGGGGTGGTACAATACTAGGTAGAACTGAAGTGTTCCTATTGAATATAATAAGGATGCCATCTGTCCAGACATGCCTGAAGGTACTGTGGAGGCTTTTCATTGAGACTGGCTGTTGTAGCAAAAGGCTCAGAAGTAGCATTAAAAATGACACGGAGAAAATTTTATTTAGTTGTCAAAGAATCAGACTCAACAGAGGAAGGTACCACAATCCTGCAAATACAGAGAGCACATGCATAGAATCCAGGCCTACATAAATATAAATATTTTCAATGTCCTTATTTTAGAGGATATTGAATGTAAGGATGTTGTCATCCTTAGAGAAGCTGAACCGAGTCATTAAAGTTACTCCTTGAAAACGCTACCGAGAAATATATATTTCTATTCTGTAACAGATACTTCCAAAAATATCTGAGCAGTAATGGATGTTTCTCATCAGCTCCAAGAAAAGATGGGGTACCGCTCTTACCATTTAAAATAAGTTTAGAAGGGGTATGCAGTGGGAATGGTTGCTTGTACCAAGTGAGCTTTTAGACTGAGAAGAGTCTTATTGCTTCCTTCCTAATCACTTGGAAGGGCAGAGTGTATCTAAACCCTGTGAAAGATACCCTGCTTTCAAATTCTCAGTGGCATCCTGCACTTTACTGGGTACTTTTCACATGTTCAGACACTGTTCTACCAGAGTCTGGTTAATTATTTTTAAAGGATAAAGACAATAAAAGACAAAAGGAGCCAGATAAGCATCCCCCAAAACAACTTGTGACACTTGGAATATAGTGGGTTTCATATACATATATATAAAAAAGTATGTATAATGTGTATTATATAGTATTTGTGTACTTACTTGTTTATTTCTGTAGCTAGCTCAACTGGCTATGCTAGATAACCTACAATGATTCCAATATTTCTGGGAAAACATCTTTGATGGACTGGAATTCAGGTGCATTAAGAGAAATTGGTGATGCTATTCCTTGCCCAGTCAGTTACTTATCTGGACTCGTTTTATTTTTCCTAAAAATTGAACAGTTGCAATCCCAATACAAATGTTACATAGTTTTAAAATATCATTACCTATGAAAGCAGAACTATTGACTGCAAAACGTAAGTGACTGCAGATAGCTTCTTTTGTTTCTTACTGTGTTTGGCCTCACCATCTCAATTCTTAGACGGCGACTCTTTTTCTTCTTCTATACAAGGCACATTTCATATTGTATTACTGAAATGTACAGCTGTGTTTAGTAGCTCCATCCTCACACATTTAAGAATAGCCGTGCATGATTTTTTTGAGATTGTGCCAATATTCCAAATGGCTTCTCTTTTGTTTTTGAGAATTTAAAGCTTAATTTTGGCATTTATCAGTTCTGAAGTTATGTTTGGTTTCAACAGCTTTTTTTCTAAGATTCATCATCTGAAATAACCCGCAGTAATTACAAGAATTTGTCAGGATATTGCCGATCACCTCCTGCACGTGTTTTTTTGAGAGAGGCGTGGGGCAGGACGCGAGGAAGCCTGCGCGTCTGTGCGAGCCCTGCCCGGGGAGCGCTCCCTGGCTGCTGCCCGCGCTGTGCAATGTCAGCAGCAATCCACCTCGACGGCTTCCTGATCTTTAATCAGTCTTTATGGCCCCTAGTCGCTTGTTGTTCAAGCTGTGTGTCACAGCCAGTCACAACAGTTACTTCAAGCAAATTTTCACACTCTTTGGCTCAAACTGCTGGCAGCATTCCTAAAGACTCTGAGGAAATAATTCCACAAAGTGGCATAAATTAATGTGACTAATTAACATGATGTTAATTATTTGTAAATTGTATGTTTGGATACACATTACTTGAGAGGCATATGTTACATTCAATGTTTACTGAAACAAGTGACTGCTAATCGCATCTCCTGAGTGTTTCTTTCACAACAGTCAGCAAATAGAGGCTTCTCTAAAAATAAAAATTGTGTCCTAAGGGAATGCATGAACTATAGCATGCAGTGAAATGAGGAACCAGAGTAGAGAGTTACCTTCGTGTCAGCCTGAGAAACGCATTGGAATGAGTTTCGTAGGTAGTAACTACTTGCACCTCGCATGTAAGTCAGGAGGACTTATGTAGTATATTGGCAGAATGTTTTTAAATGATCCCTTTACAAGTCTATGGAAAAAATAAATGGAACTCATGTAATTAAAAGTTGCACACAAGGACAAGACCTCAATTTAGGGTTGAAAAAGCAACAGTAACATGGTTGTTTTCTAAGTTTTGAGTTTCTGATGTGATGCTGAAAGGATCCTCCTGCATCATTAGCAGTAGGTGCATGGCACTTCAGTGGTAAGGGCAAGGAGGGCATAAACACGACACGCTCAGTAACGTGCGACTTTCTCAGGACGAGAGCCTCATACGGTGGGTTACAAGCTGTCTACAGACAACTGCTCCAACTGCACCTGGTAAAAGACTAAGGTACACATTATACTGAGCCCACATGAGTTCTTGCATGCTCTGGAGGGCATCGACAGATCACGCTGGTGCCCATTGTTGCACACTGCTTTTGTGAACAGGGAGTTTGGTTTTGAATGACAGTACTGAAGGGGTATAACAGAGAAATGCAGTAAGTCCAGTGGTGTGGTACCACAGGCCACCACGTCATATAGTCCCTTTATTAAATTGGTCAAGCTCCATTATTTAGGATTGTTTTCTCATTACTGCTGCCGGAAAGTTATTTTATAATACAACGTGGTAATGCTTAGAAGCTCTTTTGTAATTTCTAGATTACACTTCTCCATGATTGCTTAGAGCTATTTTTTGTCACATCAACATTCTCTTTTAGATTAAATAGTTCTTTTACCTCTCCCATGTTTCTCCCCAATTTCATTTACATCACATCTTCCAAAATGCAGGTCCATGGAAGCTTAATTACTTTAAATGCTGGGTTATTTTCCTGCCACAGCAGCTCCCTAAACTCACTTGCCACCTGACTGCACATGCGCTAGTGGTGGTGCAAAGGAGAGGGAGGGACCATGTGGCTGGAATAGAAAGACAGAGAGAGAAATATAGATATATAGAAGAAAGGACAGGCATATGGTAGCTGTGAATTACATCAGTTTAAGCTGCCATGGTACAACACCTTCAGGCTTCACTTCTCTGTACTGAAAACATTAGCTCTTATTTAATCTCTTCTCATGAAACGAGCTCTGAACCTTCCAATCAAACCCTTCTCTTCATCTTTTCTAGTTCACGTGTTGTGAAGAGCTGTGACGCTGTGGGTTGCTTTCAGTTACAGAGCGTGGATGGCCAGAGCCATTCAAAGCGCCCTCGCATTGCCCGCCTTGGCCTCCGGTCTTCCCGAGGTCTGTGGCATCTGTGCCAGCCCATGAGGATGCCTCAGATAGATACCCTACAGCATCTCAGATGGCACCAAACACTTAACATTGGCCGTCTCAGTCAAGCCCTGCATGACTGACAGTTTTAGATATAAAATTTCATCTTCTACCGTGAGATTTATGTTATTCCTGAGTCAGCAATATTCTTGAATAAAAAAAAAAAATCCCATTTCCTACAATTTAAAACCAAACAAACACTGGCTTGAGAATTATTGGAATCTTTTGCTGCACAGAATAAGTCTCCATTTCTTGAACTATGCAGTTGGCAGCTACAGAAATCTCTGTCTCTGAGAGATGTACTTCAGCAGCCAGATCCGAAGGGGAGAGCATGGTCAGTACAGACAGAACATTTGGTGACTGAGGTGACTGATCTAACGGCCTCTGATGTATTTTATTGTATGAAAATTACAGATTTTTGAGAAGTGGATTTTCAATCACAGTAACAACCATATCCTGGATACTAGGGAAACCTTTGCATTTTACCCTTTCTCTTCATCCTACCATGCTTCCTATTCTTGCTTCAATGCATCAAGGCATTTGAGCTTCCCAGTAAAGAAAAAGGTTTTGACTCTTTTTTTTTAACACAGGCAAATAACATGTTTCCCTAACCTCCTTTTTCTTTTGGAATGACAGAAACTGCTTTTGTTGCAAGTTAAAAAATAAAATTTCATCTGAGACAAACATCTAGCCTGGAAAGTTTCAGCTAAATAATTACAGCTTGGCAAAGACATAAGCAACTGAAACCAACATATTATATTAAAAAATATTAGGCAAACTAAACCGGAGCTCTTGTCTATAATAAAAATGTACGCCGGCATACATATGTATATACTGTGCTATTTTCTTATATACGTAATGAATAATGCAGTTCATTATTTTTGGAACTGTGTCATTTGCAGTACTCTTTCAAGCCAGCTCCTGAATTCAATGGGGCTCATTGTATATGTAAAGTTTAATATATGCACAACTCTTTTGCAGGATCGTATTCTACAATATTAATGCGGTATTCACATTACGAATTTACCTGCCTGAAAATCCAGAATATTTTAAAATACACATACTGGCAATTAAATTACAAACCCTAGCAGTCCACATTTTCATGCTTTCTTTGTGTAAACTAGTTGTATTATATTGAAAAAACACAACATGTAACTCCTTTTTTTCCCAAAAATAAGTTATTGTGGCTTTTTAGTCTCTTTTATTTCCTTCTCCTGGAAGAGGAAGGGAAGGGAAGATATATTCAAACACAGATTTTACATTTTGCTTCTTTAGGGAGTATTTCGACAGCTGGGTGCATGAATCCTTTACTGGCAAGGGTGGGGTGGAAGCCCTGGTTGCTGTTGTGCTGAGGTGCAGATGTTCAGCAGGCTGGTTTGGGACCTTTGTTGACTTAGCTCTACTTGAATAAAGAGCCTTCCACAAGCAGATACTCTGAAAGTCTGTTTTGTGGCCAGGAGTCTGATCTGTTTGAACTCTCTTGACTGTTAAGTTAAAGGGAAAACTCAACTCTGTGCATGGATGGGCAACTGAGACTGGGATTTGGTGCTGAAGTTATACAGAATACAACAGCAAAGTTATTTTCAGAAAGTTACAACTTCCAGCCACATTTCAAAAGAAACTTAGAAGACTGTTAGTATTCCACAGTTCATAGTGACTCAGAATTCTTCGTACAATGCATTTTTAGATAAATGGAAATAGGTCACTACCGGGAAAAGTTTTTGTTCTATAAAAACAAAAATGCAATTTTTTGAGGTTTTGCAGTCATGGTGAAGTCATATTAAGGTTTTTGAACAGGGAGACAAGAAGGTGAAGAATTATACAAAAATAATGACTAACAGCAGGTCTTAAGTCTATTTCAAATAGAAATGTTTATATACCTCTTCCTCAGTTGAAATATTTTTCTTAGCATTTAGGTATTTCCTACATGTTTCTGACATTGGTCAGACAACAACAAAAAACCTAGGATAACTCAAAATATTTTTTACAAGAAAAGAAATTACTGATTTTTTGAAAATTAAAAAATAATTATGATCTCTCACTCATCTATCCCTTTCAGCCAGGCAATTGCTAGCTGACTCAGATAGCAATTGAATCAATTACGCCAGCTAGGCCACCCTTAAAAAGGTGAGAAAATATGCTGGCAGGTCCTGTCTTGTGTGGCTGTGCTCAGTCATGTGAAACAGAGCCACTGCTTGCAATAAAACAAAACAAAACAAAGTTAGGATAGGACAGGAGATAAATAACAGAAATGGCAGAGAAGAAATTGCAGCCTGCAGGCAGAATTAATCGTCAGAGCTGGTGTTGGGAGATACCAGGGAAGCATGTCTGGAGAAGTACCATTTCACTGAGCACATGTACTAAGGACTGTTGGTTTGGGGACCTGCTCTCCCCAAAGGCATAGTCCTTCAAGGCTGAAAACTTGCCCAGGCAGCTGAAAGGAAAGCTTTGGTTTGTTTGATAGCCTCTCCGTCTTGCAGACATTTCAGGCACAACCCAGCCATGATTAGTTTGAGGAGAGGAGAGGCTGAGACCTTGTAGAACCGGCTGTATGACATGAATGTAATTTTAAGGACCTGACATAGACCCCAAAGATTTGACAGGGAAAACTGACTGCCATTCAACCACTTAACTATTTGTAGTTTTCTTTTGCCTGGTGACAATATTCCCTGTGCTGAACAGCCCGTACGAACTGTTGTGAAGTCCCCGTTGTGAATACCTGTGATGTAAGGCTGACAGCCTGTACTTGCTAATCTCACAGATTTCGCTGGGAGTACGACCAGAGCCCAAACACCAAGACACCACAGGAAATCCACTTTTCTTTCTGAATTCCTCCAATCTCCAAGTGATATTTTGAAATATCCCTAAAGAAATTAATCTGAGAACTGCAAGAATCCTACGTATAGCAGGAAAATTGTAACCAAAGCTATTGGAATCCCAGACTGCACTAAGGAGAGTTGGTATCAAATGTCTCTGAATTATTTTGCAGCGTTGAAATAATTTCAGACACATAACTTCTGCAGCATTTTCTAGGGAATAATTTAAGTTTCAAAACTGCTTTCTGATTTTGTTTTACTTTGCTTGATATTTTATAGTATTTTAAACTTTTATATTGTCTTTAACTTCTTATATTCTTTGGAATTTTTGGGAAATTTTCAGCCTCATAGCAACAGCAGCTATAAATTCATCACATATATACAGTTGCATTCTAGCTGTAAGGTTTACGATGATGCAAATCCCCCCAAAAATTCAAGAATTGGATTTCTAGAAAAAATGGGTCACAACTATATACCAAGGAAGGTCATCAAAGCTTAACAGTAGTGACTTTCAATGTATATTTTAATGCGTTCCAAAAATTCATCTGCCTTCTGGAATCACTGCTGCCATCTCAAGTCCAAAAGGTGTTTTCTGAAATGAAAACCTATAATATTAAATTTTCAATAGTCTCCTTATGGTGTGAGCAGAAGGTTGCCTGCAGGTAAAGCCGCTGCGAATAGACCCCATGATAACAAGATGTAATGGGGCAAGGAGAAACTTCAGGAGGGCTGGTTGCTTTTTTTTTACATAGAGATCAATTTTGTTTGTGGGACAGGAATGGAAGAACCTCCAACAGGATTTGGGGAACCAAAGGGTCAGATTAGGCCCCTAAAATTATCAGTGCCTCTCTGGCTGGGCCAAATGAACAACTGCTGCCTCTTACGGAGTTTAAAATTCAAGTCAGCACACTGGGTTACGTATTAATTTCCTACTGTCAAGTTAAGGTGAGTTATTTTAGAATGTGTTCCACCTATTGGCCAAAATTGTGCCAATATATTAGATATTTTTAACTTGAGCATGTACTTATTCACAAAAATAACCAACTAAGGTACAGTTAAACTGCAGGCATATAACTTTTTTGTCTATGCGTCACCTTTCTTTTAGGAGTGTTTCTATTGCAGGTTATATACTTGGGAATATGCATGTCCCTTCACACCGAACTAGAAAAGCTTTTCTTGCTGCATCCATGAAGGACATCATACCCTTGTTCCTCACTTCTCTGTCCGGTGTGTGACACGCAGGACAGAATATACCCACCAGCCTCTCTGGTTTCGTGTGACAAGACACAAGTCCAGCTGTTGTTAGGACACCTATTGGCACTGTGCATCTTAAAGATATGTAACATTTCCAGAATGAAAAACCACCCCAGCAGCTCCACATTAAAATTAGACTCGGTCTAAAAGTCACATGAATGTGAAGTCCAGATCTTAGCTGTATTCTTAAAAAATGTAATGACATTCAGTGATCTATTTTAAGAATTTTGTTATAATATTGTCACAATTTGCCTATCCATTACTTAGATGTCTCTAATGGAGAGTTGTCGTTTAAAAGTGCAACAGTGATGTTGCTCACTTGATTTATAGTCCATTCTTCTCCCTAGCTTTCTG
Source organism: Fregata magnificens (assembly GCA_013389945.1). Classification (NCBI taxonomy): domain Eukaryota; kingdom Metazoa; phylum Chordata; class Aves; order Suliformes; family Fregatidae; genus Fregata; species Fregata magnificens. Next base: position 176,669 of record WAAD01008250.1, read on the forward strand.
GCCTGCAGTGGGATTTCTATTGTTGTCTATTGTTAAATCGCAGCATAATGGATACCACAGCTGCAGTAGACAGCTGTAATTTTTACTGACTTCTGTCTTGGTGTGTGACTCAGCTACGCCGTTCAGTGCTCAGCCCATATGTTTTGAAAATGGATTTAAATAACGTAAGTGTATATATTGTTTAATTAACAATAGTCAATGTTTATTCTTTTGAACTGTTGAAAGAGAAACAGAACATGTGTGTATTTTGAATTTAATATTGGTATTCCCTATGTGCTTAATGAGGGAATGTATAGGACAGCTGTTTTGGATGTATACAGAATGTAAACTCTCGGTGGAGTGTTTAACTTTTTGAAACTACATTTAATTTTAAACTCTCATGAAAGGTAAAATAGTCACAAAACATTGAAGAAGTCATATGATCTTACTACAAAGACAGCAGGAATATGGTATCTATTAGCCAGGATCCTTAGTACCTAACACCATGTTTTCATGTTTGAAGAAGAGTTTCTTGCCATCATTTACTAACTCACTCCTTTTTTTCCCTGCAAAAAAGCCTTAGAAAGTACCTTCATCATCCCTGAGCTGAAATTGAATTGATGTACCAGCTTTTCACTAGAATATCCCAACACATTCAGCTTGCCATGTTGTATGTTGGATCTTGTCTGTTGAATGACACTTGATACCTCATATAATTGAGCAAGAATTGTATGCTCCTGTTGTTGAGGTTTGTACTTAATAACAGGTAACACACACTTACATGTAACTTGCTCAAAAAGCTGAATATTTTCTTCCAAACAACTTTTACTGTGGGAACATCTGTAAACATGCGCTATCGCCATGTCACTTCTCTGTGGAACAAAATAGGGAAGATGATATATTTGCACACACTGAAATGGACCGTTGTACCCAAAAAGCATCCCAAATTTAGCTATATGCACAAACCCCCCTGAGAAGTATGAACTGCCCCTGAGAAGTAGACAAAGATGTCACCCAACAATTTGGCCTCTCTCTTTAGTACCTGATATGCCAGTGAAAGTCCCATAAAGCAAATCTAGATTACTGAATGGTGCTAACTACCGTTCAAATATTTAAATAATAAGTCCTCCACTGCATTAGGTACAAGTCTGTTTTCTGTCAACATTCAGGCACTCCAACCTAGGATTTTAAAAAGAAATATCGGTTAATTGTGAATCTATCTCCAGGCTGTATGAGCCTCTCTAATGTGTAATTTCAGGAAAATTGCCACAGGACTAATGTGTATCCAGCACTGAAGCATGTAGCACTCTCCATGAGATTTGGTGTGATAGAAAAATGGAAATAAAACCTTCAGTCTCTCCAGGAGGAGGTGCATTAGTGTAGTGGTTGGCTATTTTTAATATCATTTGATATCTTGTAAATGCATAAGAGTATTGAGAATTAGCAGTCTGTTTTTCTTGTGTTGCAGCAGGAGAGCAGGTGGTTTTCTAGCTCTTCTCCAGGTGAGAGCCAGTTTTGCTGGCAGCAGTGGTATTTTAAGAGAGGAAATAGTGTTGATATTTCCACATTTTTATCTGATTACAACAGCTATTTAACAAGATTCTTTACACCCTCAGTCAGGAAGGATGCTAGCTACAGTCTGTTAATTAAAACTGGAAGGGTCTTGATTTCCTTGGAAGAATTTTGGTCAACTGTCAAGAGAGTGGTCAGTAGGGACACTGGATACTTCTGACAATATTCACCTTCTAACTATCAGGGTCAAATTCTGTATTGGTTTGATAAAATTAAGAGTGTAAGGCTGTGGAATACAGTGTGATAATAAAATTCGTTACCTTTGAGTATCTGGAAAATTATGATAGCCAAGAATATTTTGAATATATATAATTAAAACTTTTTGGCTTTGGAAAACAAGATTTGCTGCTGTCGATCAGCCTATGGTTTACTGTTCCATTTGAAGTAGTTTGATTTTTAGCTGGTTTAATTCAGAGACTATCACTGTATTAAAAAACCCCGCTTGTTCTAAAAAACCTTTTCACCTAATTATGATTTACATGGCTAATGTAATTAATGTAATAACACAGGTAATGTTTCTCACAAATATCCCAGGAATGGTATTATCCATTTATTTATTTTTCGGCATTTACTCTTTGCATCTGTGTGCTGTTGATTTTTCCTGTTAATAGCTTATTTAATTTTGTACTGTCTTGTAGAATAACCTTCCATTACAAGAAATACCTTGCATACAAGATGAAATATTGTGCTATGTAGTCCACTCATTAAAGAATCAGTAAGCTGTTTTCTGTATTTTAAGTAGCTTGTTCAAAGTAGGAGCTTGCAAAAGTAATAGTAAGACATCTCCAGTCTGTTTTTTTCTGTTTCTCTGGATGTAAAAGGAGCAGCTGGATAGAATCTGTTTGCCTTATTAAATAACATCCAGTAGGAACTGCTTCTCTCTCAGAGAAAAGTCTAACCCTGAAAGACTTACAGAAAGTGCAGACTGTAGATTTTGCTTTAGCTTTTACTTTAATTCATCCTATAGGTTATGTCCAGGTATATGTTGCTACTTTTCTACATATGATTTTTAATGAATCTATTTTTGAGTATTTAAATTAAAACCTAATAAATGGAAGGGAACATTAGATTTTTCAAAGGAAGGATGTAAAACTCAAGTCCTGAATTCTGAGTTTTAAACTCCTCTGGGAGGGATGAAAACCCTATGAAAATATTTTTGGTGGTGGTTACAATGTGCATGTTCACATATTATGCATGAAGGTAAAAGCAGTGCATAAGAATTTTCTAAAGAGGTCTGTGCATGACGAATCTGCAAATTAGATGCAAGTTATTTATTTTATTTAAATTGTACAGCCATTTGTCACATAGCTTGGAAAAAAGCTCTAAGTTAGAAGGGGTATGTTGAATTTTACACGGCTTAAAATATCTGAAGAGCATTCTGTTTAGGTGACATCTTCAACTATTAAGTACAAGGTACACATCATCTGAGTGCCAAGTATAAAATGTTCAGACAGCTATTTGGCATGTTGGCCTGTTATATGTGCATTTTCTAAAATTTATGTGATAATACTTGTTAGATTTTTAAAGGTTTTCCTTTATTTTGTAATCAAGATTTCTTGGTGATTATATTTGGAATATGTTTGTGTAGGTGTACACAGACACACACCCTTAGACATATGTATAACATAATGAGGTAACCATTTATACAATAGTAAGCTATTTATGCTTAAATATTGGTTACAGATTCATTATGCTGTTTGATGTCATTATATTTGTATGTTTAAACCATGAATAATTCTTCTTCCATAGCAAACTAAGAGTATATTATTAAAAGAATTAAACAGTGGAAAAATAGTAGTAGTAGTTAATCAGAAGTTCACCCTGGTGAGTTGAATTCTCCTATTTAACTCATATACACTCCACTGTGAGGGGATGTGAACAAACTTCATGCAAACCTCTTCCTGCACTCTACCTGCAGGAAAGAGTTGTTGTTGTTTTTACAGGTTTCAGCTAATCTGAGGGTAGGATTTTGTCCAGTAGATTATATTGCATCTGTGCATAACTGCCATATTAGGGCCTGCTCCTAGAAACTGCCCCAAGAGACCAGACACCACCAAGGGGACGTCTTGCAAATTGATAGAGGTACAGAGTCTGGTCTGGCAGACGTGAGCCATGTATGTTGAGGCCAACTGAGATGCGGCATCAGGAACTGGGTTAACAGTATCTTGTGCTGCGTTGCCTTGCTCTGGCATGGAGGTATGTACATGCCATGAAGAGAAACCCTCTAGTTGCTGAGGAAAGGCCAGGGGGAAGACTCTGTCATGAAATCATAGAAATGAAGGGAATGTGTTACAGAACTGATGCCTTTTTCATTCTGGGCCTTTCTTAAGATCATTGTACAGGATTGTACTCCCCTGTTTGCTTTATTTTTCTTTTGGAAAGGAATTCGTAAAAAGAGTGAGCAAACACATACTACTTTCCGTGAGGGAAATCAGTAAAATGCATGTGCCTACAGGATGGGTTACAAGGACAACTTTGGCATTAGAGATAGTGCAAGTTCCAGTGATATTCTCTGTACAGCAAATGAGGAATTATTCTGGCACCTGCAGTTCCTGTAGTAATAGAAGAAGCTCATGCAGTAATGAACTCTGTTATTTTTATTTATTTTTATTGTTACCATCCATAAGGAGAAATATGGGGGCCTGTCCCCATTTGCTTTCCTGCTCAGAGTACTGTAGTTCAGTGCAGGAGCGCTGCTCAAAAGCATATGGGGAAGTTTAATCCCACAGTCATGCAAGTTACTGCTCTAGAAAATGATGTATAGTCTAGTTCATCACATACGAAAAACATGAGTTAGTCTTATATTCAACTGTATCTGTGATGAATACTGTATATTGCTATTGTTTTATAACATTTTAACAGAAAGTAAGGGAAGCTGTTGTGGTAATCTAGGAAACAGCTAATTTTCCTCAATTTTTTTCAGCTGTTCCTTACCAATGTACTCGGCGTTGGACCTTAAAACTTTGACTTCTGATATAGAAAGTGTAGGGGGAAAATGGGATCTGCCTGATAGTCTGGCTGATAGCTTCATTCAGAAAACAATAGTTTCCACCTTTTAATTAATATCATCTGATTCATTCTCCAGACCGTGTATTTTTTTGTTTTGCTGCTCTTGTCTGTAATCAGTTCTTTGATTTTTTCTTCTTGGAAAAAATGTGTGGCTAGGTTATTTTTTCCCACCATTCCTCCTGTTAACTCTAACTTTGCCTTCATGCATGTTACAGTGTATCCCAGAAGGTCTTGACTAATTTCAATAACTAAATAATCTCTGAGGTGGCAGCAGCATTTCTTAGTGTTCTGTAATGATTCTGAGAAACAAGATTAAATTTAGTGCAATGATGATGTAGGAACCCATTCACTGTCATGAATAGATCATATTTAAATTGTAGAAACATTTTACATTACAGGTTTACATTAACAAAGTCCAGTGTGAAGGCAATAAATTCAAAATCTGCTCTTCAAGCCTGGAAGCGCATGTCTCAGTCTTACCTGAGGAGAGAGGGAAACTGCTGCAGAGACTAACTTTATTCATGTGATAGAGAGTGACATTGCACCAGAGGAAAAGGGTCATCACTCCTGAGCTTTAAACAGTCTTTTAAAGATCCTACAGCCAGATCTTTAAGTGATTTGGAGCTAAGGCTGCAGAACTGACCTTGATGTAATATTCTGGAGGGAACTGGCATAGCTAGTGGTGATAGATTTGACATATTCTTGGCGGTATTTCCAACCTTTTGGCTGGAGTAGCCTATAGAGGCCCTTCGGGAAGTGTTTGGTGGCCCCCTGTCCTGTTGTCTGACTACAGATGTGGTTGTCCTGTGATCCAGGTAAGGCAGGAATCAACCGTACAGCAGCCACACGCCTGTCATATATGCCTCCTGAGCCATGATGGGACATGTAAGCAGCCTCTGTCATGTCATGAAGGGCATGCGCACTCCCAGCATGTGATGGATGGGAGGCTGTGGATCTCCAGAAAGCAGGAGAAGGCAGCAAGGCAATCCCAGGAGGCACAACTGGCCTCTGGGCCGGGCCTGGGCAGTCCCTCGTTCAGAGCATCCCTTCAAATTAGACAGCATACTGCCATATTCGCTACTTGTGGTTTCTTTCAACATGACGTTTAAAGCTCAGGCAAACTGCAGTGTCTGGTCAGACGTTTCTTTCAGCTGCAGATAGGCATGTTAACTTAGTTACATGCTCTCGGAAACATCCTTGTTATCAGTTCATAGTGGTTGCCTCCTGGGTGAGTACAGTTCTCCAGTAAAGATCTAAAAAGCTCCAGGAAAAACTGGGTCCAGTGGCGCAGAACATCTTCCAAAACTCTTTCCACAGCCACATATTAACTGCTGAATTTAGGCTAACAGCTACAGATCTTCCAATGGTGTTGCCTTACTTTCTGGCAATAGCAAGCTCAACAACCCTGCTAGAGCACAATTCTAATCAGTGTCTAATCAAGTCTCTAACCAGCCTGGAAAATGTGTTATCTGTTTGAAGGGCAGAAATTCATGTATTTGTCATTTTTTACTTTTCTACCTAGCACTTACAAAAGCTTTTTCTTGCTATGCTCCATCTTCTGTGAGGAGCCTGGTATATTCTCACAGATCTGTGCTTTTCCACTTCTTTTCCTGTATTGTGAAGATGCATGAATGCTTAGTTTGTTAATAGATATAGGAAGATAGTTATGTTCAAAACACAAGTTCATATGAGAATGTTTATTTCTTGCAAAACATTGTATTCTAAGGCTCTATACCAAATATACATGATAAGTTAACCTTTTCCTTAGAACCATTTTAGATCACTGCTGGTTAATAGCTGATCTTTTAGTGCTTCAGTTAATTTCTTGAATATGTTGTCTTTATTTCACGGCTTGCTCTGAAATAAAATTTCTTTAACGACAATTTTCTTAAGAGGTAATTTACTACCACCTCATTTTGTCTGACCTTTAAATTAGTTCTAAGCAACCACAATATTAGAACATTCGAACAAATGCAACATAGATTTATCAGTTATTATCCCAAACTACACTGATACCTAGATACAGGAAATGTGGTAGGTCTGATATTATTTGGAGTTCAGCATTTGATACAGGATCACACATGGGAAATTATTAGTCCAGTTCAACAAGGTGGATGTTAGTAGTGGTACTGCAGAATGGAATGGAGCTGAATAAAAAAGAGATGACAACAGGTTATGTTAAATGGAGAACTGTCATACTGGAAGGAAGATATCAGCAGAATTTTTCAAGGATCAATCTAGAGGACTTGACTTACTTAACATTTTAATTAATGATGTTGGCAGAAAATGTAGAAGTAGAGGAATGGAATTTGGTGGTGGCAAAATATTGTGAGGCATCATTAATATAAAGGATGATCAGAATATTACACAGGAAAAATGTTCTGACCTTGAGGACTCAAGTAATAGAATTGAGATGAAATTTAAGAGTACGGATGGCACTTAAGGGCTGCTAAAAAGAATTTCTGCTAGAGACTTATCAGTTGAAAATGACAGAGGAGGCAAAAGACCTGTGTATAACAATCAGTCATAGAATAACTATGAGTCACCGATGTGATACAGCTGTGAAGAAAGCGATGTGATCCTAGAAAGTATCAAATGAGATATTTCCTGCAGAGACAGGGAAATGTTAATGTAGCAGCACTGGAGAGCTCCCTTTTGAAAACCTGGACACCCGTTTTTAGGAAAGATAAAATCCAAGTGGAGCAAGCATTAGTAAGGGTTATAGAGATGACTAGAATGATACAGAAGCTTACATTGTGCAAACAAAGTAAAAGGTTGTGGCTTGTTTAGTCCGGTAATATAAGGTTGAGAGGAGACTGGATTGCTGTCTGCATGCTCTTCAGGGGGGGAAACAGCAGTGTGGGAGAAAAGTGGCACTTGACACTAAAACAAATGGATATGAGTGAATATAGGCTGGAAATTAGAATAACATTTCTAGTCGTCAGATCAATGGGGTCTGAATCAGTAGTAGCAGTGGAGGAAGAAATGGACCCGTTTTAAGACAGAGCTCAGTAAGCTTGTGGAAAAGATTATATGATGTGATTTGCTGAGTCAGTAGGGGACTAAATCTGCAGATTTATGAGGTCTTATGTTCTTCATTGCTGTTAATCACCTATGTATGCATCATATGTGGCACAGCCTGCTTAGACCATGCTAGCTTATTTATCCTCAAATTGATACTGAACAGCAAGATGCAACCTTTCCTTGAGAGGTATTCTCATTCATACCTAAAACATTGCTCAAAAGTACTCAGACTCAGAAGATTTATGTATGTATTAGAGGTACTTTAGATTGTACAAAAGCTGGAGTGTATTCTAAAAAAACTATGGAATTATTCTCGTTTATGTTAAGGCTACATTACATAATTTTGGCAAAGGAAACACAAAATGGGTGTAAATAAAACTGCTGGGCTGCTAAGAGGATATAAAACACCTTTAATACCAGTAAAACTCAGGTCTTCTTTGCTGACACAAGTGCAAACCTTAAAAAATATGAAAAATGTAGTGTCTGCTCTATCCATTGTATGTTCGCTTCCACAACTAATTCACTGGAACAGTGTGGTAGTAAGTTTCACTGAAGTAAGAGGTTGAATTTGGCTCAGAACATAAAAGGAACTTCTTGGAGGTTACGATCCTTGCGATGTGAATTCCACCAGTAGAAGTTAAAATGCACATCATTTCTAGCAGGATAATAAACATGAAGGTTCTGGACAGCTAAAAATGTTGATATTTAGATGCCTGTCAATAACAATTAACTAAATTAATAACAATTAATTAAAAATATTTGTAATGGGCTAAACTATTTTCTGACTTTAGGAAATAAAAGTAATTTTAAAATATATGCAAGAAAAGAAAAGGGCTCTGGTGAACAAAGCAAGGCTGAGTTCTCTAATTTCAACTGTGAAGTGGTTCTTCACATTACTCCCCTACAGTAATACATTTGAAGGGGGCGGGGGGTATGTCTTAATAGAGCACTTTAAATCACAAGAGTTGTTATTAAAAGAAAATAGAAGAAAATTCTTAGGGGGGAGCATCTTGTGTTTGCCTGGCTCACACTACTGGAGAATACTTGTCTTGTTTGAAAAATATTTTAGTATTACAATTACAGAACCCTCTGGGCTCTCTTCAGCACAAAGTATCCGCGGCTTTACCATTATGGACATTGCAGAAGGTTGTGCATAGGGTTCTGCAAAAAAACCAGTTCTTCCAGTATAAAGATCCTTTTTGCAGAAAGTTGAAACAAAAAAAGAATGCAGTACACTGACATGTTGCTAAGCAGCAAAAAGGACATATGTCAAGAACCATCTATGTCTTTTGTATTACCACGCTTCCTTTCCTCACACCTTCACCACACAAGCTGTTATGATTCTTATGTACCCATCATATGGAGAGAAAATTACACAGAAGCTAGTTTTTCCTCCATTTCTTCTCCATTTCCTTTTTTAAATATCTAATGTTAAAGACAGGTCCCTGGTGGGTCTAAGCTGGTTGAGACATTACTAGTTTCAGGTCAGTCCAGGGCTTTAGGCATTTTCCGTGTAGCTGATTAATTTATTAGTTGATGGGCATCATGTTGAAGTCTTTTGGGCCTGGGTTACTCTCAGAAATGAAAATAAAATCTCACCAAAAGGGAGAATATTAACCTTAGAAGTAAAATCGACCTCTCTAGACCGTGAGGAGGTCAGCAGTATTCTGCTGCTTTGCTTTGGCTGGGGTAGTTAAGACCTGCAAAATGGTGACTGCCAGAAAAAAAGAGGTAATTTGAAAACATTACCAAGCAGGAGTTTTGAGATGGCTTGCACTGATCATTAATTTAAGTTGCTGACCATGTCTCTTATTCACTGAAGTAGGTGTAGTTGCTTCCTAGCAAGTTTTCACTGAAAAAGCATTAAGGTCTCCCCGTTGCTCTCCCGCAAACATTTATTTCTGTGAGTAGTTTCAGTGACACGTATTTGTAAAGTGTCTTGATTTAAAGACCTTTTGCTAATTGATTATATCTTTTGCAAGGATGTATTTTATGGTATCACATTCCATGGTTTTAAAAGCATTTATTTACTGTGAAACTATCACAGAGCACTTTCAGGATACACTGTCTTCCTGATAAGAAATGTCTCCTGAAATAAGAAAGAGCTTTTCTTAATTTAAAATTTCAGTGTTGGGATTATTTTTTGTTATTACAGCTATTTAATAATCTCTTCCAAGTAGTTTCATATTTTCGAGGTCAAGATTTTTAAAAGGACTAATGGGACCCAAATTTCTTTTCACTTCTATCACACCAACTGTGATGAAGTAATGGTGTTCTGCGAGTTGGCATTGGAACAACAAATTATACATCAGCCAGGATTCATCAGCCAGGGCATATGCCTTTTTCCCTATGTGCCCTATGACTATATGACTAATAAAATGCCTATTTTTATTGTGTGTGGTTCAGCTTCAGAATAATAATCATCCTTGAAGATTAAATTAATGAAAAATCAATTTAGCAATCAAATATTTCAGCCATAGTGGGTGGCTGAATTAAGAAAGTATTATAAGCAGAATATAATTTGTTCAGCCATATAGGCAGCTGTTGAATTTCTTATTCAGCCATCAATTACTACAAAATAGTTAGCTGAAATTATAATTAAATAATGGTTGCAAACCACACTGTTAGAGCACAGTCACATGTGGAAACAGTTGTAGTTATTTTAAAAGTGACCATTCTTGCTGCTTGCTACTGCTCTTTCTCCAGAGGTGACTGACCTCAGAGGGGGGCTTTTGTCACGCGCTGCCTTGCCAAGTCATCTTCAGCCACCACCAAGCCCTCGTTTGGAGTAGCAGCCATCAGGAGGGCTGTTGTGGTGTCTCCCTGTGGGCTTGTAACTCCCAGCGGGATGACAGCAAGCAGCTAAGGCTAGTCACGTCTTGCATTGCTCCCACTCTGCCTACCACGTGGGTTTGCCTGTGAGCATAGGCCTTTGCTCACATGAAGAAGTTGTCCTTAACCCCTTTCATGGTGATACATTTATAATGGCATGCTTCATGCCTGTATGCAAGGAGGGATAAGCTTTACCTGGATAATATCCGTTTACCTGCTACTATTGTGACCGCTCTTGGAATGTTGCTGCTACAAGTATTTCAATAATATTTACTGTCCTACTACTATACTTCTATCAAACAGTGCGTAGATTAGGAGCTAGGCTGCAAGAGCGGTATTCTCAGTGAAAGTATTTGCAGCAAGCTTTCTGTTCCAATTTCCCACAGGTTCAGTACCCATCTTTATGACATGAGTGAAAATAATTAATTGCTTCTTGATGAAATAATTGCCCCCAGTTTACTGTGCACCATAGGACGTTATAGAAGACATGGGAGAGGCTTTGAAATTTGCTCTCAAGATTTTCAAGGGAAAATGATGATAAATTAAGGAAGACTTCAGGGCTCATCATAAGCTTGTGACTCCACTTCAGGGCTCAACTTCTCACAGAAAAGCAGTGACATAATAATGCGGGCCAAGTCTTCCCTTTTTATTCATGGTACAAGGGTTTTTTAGTACTTACCATCTCTCTCACAGAGCATTATATGCTCGCTTACATATTCAGGGGGAAAGGTTGTTCTCTGCAAGCTTATCTGTTGCAATATTTCCAGCTAGCCTGTTTTAAAACATGTGCTAGCAGGCATATATATGCAATGCACCATGAACAAATGCCAAAAATAATTTCATAAAAACTTATTTTATGTATTGAAAGAGGATGTGGGTTCAGATGTGCTCCAACACTGCACCACTACTGTGTCTTTTTAGTAGTTTTACACGTAGGCGTTTGCTATTAGGTGTTTGCTATTGTTAAAAGTGACAGCTACATCCCCCTCTTTAGGCAAGCCTTTTAAAAATAAGTGTGATTTACATATGGTTTGCATATTTTAATTCATAATTTGCATATGCTAATTGACAGTGCATTGCAGCAACAAATGGTATTGCACGTAGTCAGCCTAAATTGTAAGGATTTACAGGGAAGTTTGTCTGCTTAAAGGCAGGGTCCCTTCTCTATCTCAGCAAAGACTGAACTGCTGTTGACTCTCCCCAGTGGTGCTGAGGAGGGGTTCTGTATTGCACACTTCAAAAGCATAAGTAAATAAACACAATGGTCTGTTTCCTATTTTCAAAATATATCTTGCAAATCTGGAAAGAATCATCCCTTGCTATCAGTGTCTTTCATGACAGTAACTTTGTGCCAGATCATGTAGAGATTTGCTCTTAAAATGAGCCTACATTTCTGAAACTTTTTCAGGTAATGAGGATCTTAACTTTACTAGTAAAATCATATATGAAGTAAATGTCTCTTGTAACCATGCAGAAGAGTCAGGAAGTAGAGCTGTGGTGTAGAGTGAACCAGATGAACACACCACTTTGTAGCATGGACTGTCATGCCATGGAAAACAGCAGTGCTGCAACATGAGATTCATTTCTGTAGATTGCCAGGGAGATCCAAGAACAAGCAAGATCAGTGGGATATTCAAAAATATCTGTTGGAGGAAACATCCAAGTTTTTGCTCAAAAAGGTGTTAGATGCAAAAGGACACGGTAGGGAATAACTCCTTTAATGATATTTAGGTTGCTGAATATTGCAACAGTTGACCCATACTGGAATAATCCTATAAAGGGGGTCCACTGGGATCCTTCCACTCTGTAGCAGACACACTGGCATCAGTTTATATATTTTCTAGGGCACTACGTTTCAAACAAGAGCAGATTCATATTACTACTGTCAGTGATGCATTGAGAAAAAATAGTGAAAAAGACAAAAAGAAAACCTGTATAATTTTCCATTAGAGTGACACCAATGTGATATCAATAATATGGATCATCCATCTTGCAGTAGTGTGTTTCTGTGGTTAGCAGATGTGCAAGTGGCCGATGCCTCTTTCCTTCAACATATCTAATATTTCTGGCAGAGCAGTTTTTATTCAATGTTTCAGGAAAACTGCTGCTTACTATCACGTTTAATAAAGACAATGTAGTAATTCCTGGTAAATCTAGGAGAATGATTCATAGATGGATAGGTAGTTGGAAGAATCCCTCGTAATTGTCATCTCACTGCACCCATTAAGAAACATCCATTGGCAGTCACCCTCCTGGGGCTAGTTTGCAAAGTTGGCAGGGAGCACTGCAACATTTGCCTAAGATGTGTCATCCCAGTGTACCATGGTCAGTAGAGTGAGTATGGAGTATGGGAGGGAGTTGATTATTCCACTTCAGCCGGCTAGTTATATAAAGGTTAGGTATTCCAAATAAAACACTATAGAATATACCAAAATATTCTCAATTTCTGGAATCACTGGGGAGACAAAAAAGACACCCACAACACAGATACTGTCATTTTTTTTGTGATACTGGAGTGTAAACATAGAAGTTTCTCTGAAAAAAAGTAAGAATTTATCTTGGTTTCTGATCACATTTGGGTTAAAATTTACTCCTTATAAAGTAAACACCACTTTTTCTTGACACTGCTAAGAATGTCATTCCTCAAGTGTAGCTTGTAGCTCTGATGCAGTAAACAAAAATGTTGTTTTGTTAGTACTACCATTTGCTCTTAAATCTTCTCACAGTTGCATGAAAACCTGTGTTCTGAAATTCAACCATTGCCATCACCTTTCTTGAGATTCTGCAGTTTTGGGTGCATTTATCACTACTCAGAACATACGGAGCACCGATAACTTAACAAACAAGTGGCAAGCACAAATTCTTCAATGGAAAAGCTTTGGGTGACCTTCTTGTGAGTGACTTCCATGTGAGTACCCCTTTGAAGGACATTGAATGGAGCAGACGGCTTACGACATGGGAGAGTAAAATGTGAATGGGATGACATACAAGTGATGAAACTCAGGGGAAAAAAGCAGGTGGAAATAACAGAGGAGGAGCAAAAGTTCAGCTCCCCTATGCAGCATCCCCACGCAGAGCGAAGGCTTCCTGTGAAGTTGCCTTTTTGGGGGTGTAGCCTGCCATCTGCCTCAGAAGTGGCGGATTTTTAGGAGAAATTAAAGGTGAGAAATGTCACTCAGAGCCACTGCTTGTGACTACGCTGCACACCACCTCATGGGGAGAGCTCTGGGAAATCAAACTCGTGCTGCTTTGCCGGCACAATGTGCGTATGGTTAGAAGCTCCTGTTCCACCCCAGTAGGATATTGCGTGAGTGTGTAGGCATAGATTAGCCTGAAGAAATTCAGAATCACTTTGCTAAATGTTTATTGCTCCTGGAGTGGGCATGTTATGTAGACACAAAGAACATACTGTAAGAGAGGGTCGATATTTTCTTCTTTCAGAAGTATAGGTCCCTATATACTGATAGGAGTTTCATCTGCAGTAACAGATGAGATTCGGTTGCACGGTGTGGCAAAACCAAACCACCCCATGAATTTTTTCTGCAGTTATGTGACATGCGTCGTGTTATATTGTGCAGTCAGTGTGGGCACCTACTGGGTACGAAGCCCAGGGGAGAAGAGTCTTTAGAATCACACTGGTTGCTGTGAATTGTTTTCTACGTTAACTTGCATACATTCAAATATTTAATGAGTTATTTATAAGTTCCAAGCCATAGCTCAGACCAGCAGAGTAATTTCACCCTTTTCCAATGGCAAGCAAAATAGCCATCCCCTTTTAAGAACCACATGCCTCTGAAGTTCTTGCAAAGGCAGGAAACAACAAGAATTTCAGGCTCAAAAGCCTGCGAGAATAAACTCCCTCATATGATTTTTAGCACTTCCTAACTCTAACCAGATGTGAGGTATGCAAGAATAACCTTTTAATTTATCTTTCTAGCTGTGCTGATTCTAGGAACAGGAGGATAGGAGGCATGTGGATAAAGTACTGTATAAAATACAAGAGTGCTGATCCAAAAAAATATTAAATGTCATGTTCAGTCCAAGCTTTGTGCTGAGGTCTGGGAACAGCTCTTATTTGTCTAAATTGCTTTCCTTATGCCTCACTGTGGGCGATTTTTCCTCCTTTTCAATTTTTTGTAGCAAAATGACATTTTAGTTTTGAATTAGTCCACAATTTTGCTGAAAAAAATATACAGAATTCAGTTTGTATTAGCAAGTGGTTGCAGAGCAAAGCCCATGTTTTCTGAGGTTTTCAAGTTGCACACAGTGTGCTTTATTGACATGATCCAGACAGCCAGGGAGGAGAAACAGTGCAGCTACCTGTCCTGCATCAGAGTATGGCACTCCTCCTCTGCCCTTACGCCTGAGATGACTAACTTCACAAAAATGAGGATAATTTTCTTCAATTCTTCTTATCGTTATGCAAGCAAAATTCCAGCTGTTTAAGTGGAGATCCATGAGGGACCAGGATTTGTCCTTGAAGAATGTCTGAAGTAAGATCAGGATTAACAGGGGGAAAAATCATTTGAAAATATTCATGTATGAGTGTAGTGAAGGAAGACTGACTTTAGGCAGAGATATTTTTCTATGGTTATGGTGAAAAAATGACTTTGTAGGAGTGTTACTTTCTATTACTCATGTGTAATGGATGTCCACAACATAACAATTTTGGACTGGCATTTTCTGCATTTTATTCCAGCACCGTTTTTATTTGTCTTATAACAAAAGTATGAATTGGTTCACACCAAACTTACTATTATATGGTGTTAGGCTTTGTAAACAAATAAGTCAGCTAACTATTCACTGCAGTAATCGCCACACAAATTTGTTTCCAGATCCTGAGTTGAGTTTGCAATGCTGCTGTTAAAAAATGTATTCTTAGTTGTGAAATATGTACAAATTATTTGAAAGCCAGGGGATTATTTCAAATGTGTATGTATACAGCACCATATTTGCATGTTTACATTGCAAGGTGGAGTATCCTTTTTTTTTTTATTCAGAGTCCTGTTTGACCATAATGAATGTGAAAGATATCAAATTAATTTGGTTTTCCCACATTAGATGTTTTCTGTACATTTTTCAAATTTGGTAGATTTTGAAAAAATATATTTAATTTGTCAAAGAAGCATTTTGAAATGATAGTCATATTCATGTTAAGATATCAGAACACAGAGTTATTGACCTGGATCATTCTCTGTGATGTCAACAGCGATGCTTACTGGCAGCGTTGCACTGTAACCCTATCAACACTGCTGAAAGATAAATGTTATTGCTAAACCTTTAGAGAAGAACTTGCCACCTTGAATTTCTTGAGTTCTGTAAGAAAATATGTTCCAAGAGAAATTTTTTAAATATGTTTCCAGTCTGGGATCATAATGTTTGGATATGTTTTTCTGTAATTAAATTAAGAGTTGTTTGTTAGGTTGATATTTGGAGCATGGGGTTCACTGCAATCTCATCATAATTGGATGTTAATAGCTGTTAGTAGCCATGACTTCCATGTTTAATTGAATGCAACCATCACCTTTGTAGCTTTCTACCTGTTCATTTTTGGAAGCAGGTATGATGGACCAGGGCAAGGATCATGTCACACTTGTCCTTTTTTTTTTCCATTTTTTTCTTAGGTTTTTAGTTTGGCCGTTGTCAGGCACAGGTGTTGGTCTGGGTGGGCATTTGGGTTGATCCTGTGTGGTGGTTCTTATGTTTTATGTTCAGGGGGTCCCTGAAGCTGTCCTGACAGTGGCCGTTCAGCATTGTTGCGGGAACTGCATCTTACCTGTAGTGGTTCCAGAAATCAGTGAGTCGTTGTAGCAAAAATGTATCAGAGGATGATATAATGACTCTCTGTGAAATGTGGAAAAAATGTATCATACAGCTAAAAGGACAGAAAACATAGGAAGAGGCTATTTCAACTTCAGCACAGATTTGTTAAAGCACTTATTACTGATGTTGCCTTTTTCAAGTTAAGAGCATTCTGCATTACTTGCTGCATAAAATTTTATTAAAAGCTACGTATAACGTGTGTTCTGACTGAAGCTTATAAACCTGTTACATTGCTTGCCCTTTTCTGAAAGTGGTTCTTTATTATTTGATGTTATTTTGTCAGACATCTGATTTGTATAGCTGAACACAGGGCACTTGCCTTCGTTTTAAGGGTAATAAACAAGCTGCACTTTTAAAACCAACAAAATATTTTTAAATGGTAGAATAGTTTCCTAATTATTTTGTCTAGTGTGTTGAATACCTTTTTACTTTCTCTGCAGTTAGCTTCCATGAGCTTGAAAGAGAAAGAGAGTGGGAAAGCAAGCTTTGCTGCAGAAAAAAAGAAATCAAAGCCAACCACCAACGGCTTTTTGAAAGAGAGTGTTCTGGTTGTTATAAAACATGTATATAACCGACAACTGATGTTATCCACTGGTGAGATATTGTTCATACGTCTGCAGCACAAAATTACCAGAAAAATCATGCTGGTTATCAATCCACATGTGCTCAATGCAGTTTGAGGATTTTGAGAATGCCATGTGTATCTTTTATCACATCACCATAACCCCTCACCTTCCACCAGTTCTGCAGACACACTCCCCACTACGTTATGTCCCTTTTGGTGCACATATCAACACATTTCACCTCTGATATTTTTCACCTGAATGTGGACCGTGCTGTGCTGCTTGACTGACAGTGCTTGAGCACGAAGTCCTGTGTTCAGGGAAAGGAGTATCTTTCTCCTTCACTTTGCCTACCCGTGGGCTTCACTCTTGCCATGAAAAGAAGTCTTTCAGTGTTGAGAAGGTCAGCTATGCCTATATGGCAAATGCCTATACAAGCCCATTCTGCCCACACACCGAGCTGACCAGATGCTGTGTGGCCATTTTCATCTGGCTCAGAGCCCAAACAAATATATCCTGCCTCTTCACAGGGTTTACTTGCTCAGATGTGATACCACGCTATGCAAACATGTAGCTTTTGGGTTACTTGGAGTGTTAGCAGAGCAAGTTGGTGTCTGCCTACAATATGTTTTATAGACACATTCATGGCTATGTTTACACTGTACTAACCACAGCGAAGGAGTACCTTTAACTAACTTAAACTAGCTGCCATAAGTACTGTTAGTAGCTTTCTCTCAGCAGAAGGGAGCTTGTGGAGAGCTGCAGAAAGCATCCAAGAAAGGTAAAGTCTGCCTGAGCTGAGCTGTGTGAAATCTCAGCAGCCTGTGCTTGTCCTCAGGGTTTTCATCAGGCATGGTGGTGGTGGTATGATGTGCTATTCTGGCAGGTACAAACTGGACTGAAACAAAAAATAGGATTTATCAGAATTGCAGCTAATGAAAGGTGTATGTTGCTGCTGATTTTGCCTAGATGTAAATCAGGAGCTTTAGAAGTAAAAAAAGCTATCCACTACACACGGTACTTTGTCTTGGTCACTCACAGCTTCTCTTTTAATGTTTCTAAGGGTGAAAGGGACCTATGCATTATTCAGATCAGTACTTTGTCAGTTGTTTATTCTTCCCTTATATAGGCTGTAAATGTTTAATAGTATTTCTAGAATACATGTAAGATCTTTTTTTTCCCCCTCTTTCCCTGCCTCAGCTTCCCATCTTGACATGGTTCAGAGGAGAGAGTAGGGATCAGAAACTGGTAGAATTACCTTTGTAGACATCTGTCTTCAGAACAACTTTGCACCAGCAAATATAGCACAACAGATCTTCCTACATGCTTTTGTAGCAATAGCTTGAATATTTGTACAATCGGATGGGGGGCGGGGAGATGATCCCCAGCATAATGGCCAAATTCTTTGCAGGTGGTCATTAGTGTGGTTCCAGTGACTTGCTTAATTTTCATGGAACCATTTGGATTCAGATCAATGAGGGATTAATTGAGTTGCTTGCTGTGAAATGTGTGCATTGGTCAGTTAACCCACCACCAGCATGAACATGCCACAGAAAGGCAGATACCCATTTTCTGCAGCAACCAAGCTTTGGTTTTGAGCTCTCTGTCTAGGTTCTGCCCCAGACCAGCTTGGGTACTGGCATAAAAGAATTGTGGCAGTATGTGAGGGTATGGCCAATATGACTTTATCTTAATGTCATTTTGCTTGTACTTTTACATAATTTTTTGTTTCATGCTGTGTTTAGTATTCTTCTAGGTCAGATGAAGTCAGGGGTCAGGGATGTGCTTGATTTAATACAACTGGATGGTTTGCCTGTTTTTTGTCTGTTCCTTTTGGTGTTCTGTCATTTGAATTTTATGTTTTTGCCTTTATTTCTTGAGATGACTTTTCTGGGTATCATATTCTGTGCTGTGTTGGTCCTTTATGCTGGTACAGATTGCATTTGTTCATCTAAAATGCCTGTCCTGCACAATTTCCATCATTTTTATGGTCTTACATTTTGTCATTTTCTGCTTGACTTTGGTTGAGGTTTGTTATGTTTTGACAGTGGTTTGTCATACAGCTGTGAATAACCTCTTTGGCTTGCCTTTAAAACTTTCTTCCTTGCAGTTGTTGAACAAAGTTAACTGAAATACTCTTTCTTCAAACGGAATGATTAGCATAGACAGAAGTGTGAGTGGCTGTATACTGCAACCAGGCAAACCATTTGTTCTGGCTTTATTCGCATTCAGAGTGCAAATTTTTTATGCAAATATAAATATTCTCTTCACTAAAATATTCATGTATAGATCTTTGCTGGGGAGTGATGGTTTTGATTTATAAGATGTGGAAGTTTTACAGTTAAAACTGGAGCTTCCTCATCTAAGGTATGTCTTTTGTCTGTGGAAAAAGAATATGGGTAACCCCTTCAAACACTTCTCCCCTCCAGCCTAAAAAATCAGCTTAGACCATAGGCTTCCTCAGAAATGTGCCTGCCATGACAAATTCTGAATTTTTCAATGTGAGGTGAGGATCTGGCCTGCCCTGTACTACTAGAAACCTAATTCAGTTGTTTAAACAGCAAACTGTATGGGCTCTGAGTTTTCATTTATGATCAGTTAGCAGACTCCCTGAGTTCTTAGAGTGTTGTCACTGGATACAGAGTGAAAACTTAAAGCTTGAAGCTGGTACAGAGCTGTGCAGGGCTGGTGCTCTGCTATTTGTGCCTGAATTTGAGGTGCTGGTTATGAGACCTGCAGGAAAGGAGCTGAGAGTTCAAGTTGACTGTGAGCCAACAATATGCCGTTGCAGCAAAGAAGCCAGCAGCCTCCTTGGCTACATTAGGGAGAGTTTGAGGGAGGTTATCCTTCCCTTGATGCTGGTGAGACACATCTGGAGTAGGATACTCTGTTTGGGATCGCCATTTAGAAGAAAGACATGGTTGTACTGGAGCGAGGCCAGAGAATAGCCATGAATCTGATTAAGGGCTTGGAGAATCTGCCATACGAGGAGAGGCTGAGAGAACTGAGACTGTGCAGCCTGGAGAAGGGGCATCTTATCAATGTGTGTAAATATATAATGGGGACAGAGTAAAGAAGACAGAGCCAGACTCTTCTTAGTGCTGCCCAGTGAAATGCAAGAGGCACTGGGCACAAAGTGAAACACAGAAAATTCCATTTAAACATAAGAAAAAGCATTTTCCTCAAAGGATGGTCAAACACTGGCACAGGTTACCCAGAGAGGTCGTGAAGGCTCCATCCTTGGAGATATTCAAAACCTGACTGGACACAGTCCTAGGCAACCCACTGCAGGTGACCCCGCTCTGAGCTGGGGGTTGGACCAGACGATCCCCAGAGGTGCCCTCCAAGCCCAGTTGCCATCCTGTGAAAGGGATCTTGGACTCTGCCGCTTGCTCTCCACATCCCCTGGTCCACACTGTCTTAGCCTGAGGCTGAAATACTCTAGATCTGAAGACTCTGAATTTTATAGTGAGCAATCTTTGAAGACTGGTAGTGTGCTGCCAGTATAATAAGGAAAGTGTTGGGATGAAATTTTATTGTAATAGGTAGGCTGGCTGAGCCTTAATGAAAAAATATGGTGATGCAGTTTAGCTTTGTACTGAGACACATAGAGCTTTTTACAGTTGTTTTCTGGCTATTTTTACCAAAATGAATTATAGTAAAATATTGCCTCTCTTCAGAGAGATGATGGATTTAAGACTGAGTTGCAGATTATGTGTCTATGAGAATAAGGGTCATAAGGTGTGGGGAGTTAAGCTGAGGTCTCATTGTCATGAAGTTTCTGTTACTTGTTCTTGACTCAAGTGTGTTTTAGAGGATTGAAGTGCTAGTTACAGACATTCAATAAAAGGAAATACACTGTCAACTGAATCAAAATTGTACAGGCAAATCCTCACTAGGGTAAAAAGTTCTTAGAAAGTAATTATTGGAGAAAAGGCAGTAAAACCTAACACAATATTTGAATTACACAGCATAGAAGGAACTGGAGAGGGAAACCTAGACATTTACAATTTTATAAGCTTTCATATTTTGGGTTCTAGCTTTTAAGTGTAGGCAATATTATTGACATAAAATAAATAAGATATTGCAGATACCATGAAAGTATTATGGATCAAAATAAAAACACCCCAAAACATTGGGTTCTGGATGTGGGAAGGATTCAAGTCACTCGGTCACAGTGCTGAGTCCACGTTACTCATCCCACTTTGCAGTTTTGTTACAAAATTGAGAACAAAGGCAAACTGGTTGGAAACCTTAGATTTCCCCAATTTCCATGAAGTGCTAAGCAGATCATTAAAGATAAAAACAAAATTGTAAGGACATGGGAAGAATGTATATACAGCTAATTTTACTCCTCAAAAAGCTGTGTTTTATTAACAAAACAGATGTAGTACTTGCACTGTCTTCTGAACTTCATGGAGTTTAAAATCTGTAATGTCTGGAGACTATACAGATGTTTCAATACAATATAATATATTACTAGTATACTACTATTAATAGTATAGTAGTATACTGTAGTATATTACTACTGTTGTAATAGATTTTAAATCATACATTGAATTTTACTTAATATTTAATTTGTATGAATAACTAGAAATTTCCTATAAGTGGAAATTAATCATATATTATAATTTTTATGCTGTAAGTAGTCTAAATGATAGGAGCCCAATCTTGCCCCCTAGATAGGGAGAAAAAAAGGACAGGTCTGTGTGTGCCAGATTCTGCCTTGGATACATGTGGGTGGTTTAATTAACGTGGCCCACACATCTCTGAGACAGAATTTGGACTTATTAGACTGTCTTTTCACTGCCTTTTGTGCCATAACTATCAACTCTAACAGTAGCTTTTCCTGGGAATTGACAGACTCATGCTGTTTGGGTTTGAATCCACTCACCAGATAAGGTCTTATAAAAGTGGGGCAGTGTTCCCACGAGCAGCCTGCCTTGCAGCTCTTCGGGAGAGCAGGTCACAGTACTGAAAACTGGAGCTTTACTGTTGTCCAGCTTCATGGAGGGATCCCTCCCTCCACGTCCTAGCAGATGGACTGTGCCCAGGAGGGAACACACCTGATGTGCTATTTCACTGGGACAAATTTGGGCAAATAGAACTATAGGCAGAATAACAGCAATGACATCACTATGTAACTCCATGAAGTTTTGCTTTGTGTGTACTGATCTGTTTATTTCAGTTGAAAAAACATATGTAAATGAACATGCCAAGCTCTGGCCCACAGAGATGTCAATTAGCCATGCCCAGGGATGTCAATTAACAATTAACAGAAAGCTCAGGCTTTCTTCTGCGGTACTCAGGAAGGCTCATTTGCAATCAATGAGAAGTCTTCTCCTGGCTTCCCTAGCCCTTACATCTGGCTGAGGGAGAGTTAGTTGTAGCATATCCATTTAATTACTGAGATCCCACTGTGATAATCTCTCAAGCAAGAGACTTTCATGGTCTGCCCAGTGCTTTACAGGACAACTCAACATTTTGTGTTGAGAGCCAAAAAAACCCACAGCCCCAACCAGTGGAGATCGTTAAGCCTGTCTATGGCATGTTGATGAGATAATCAGCTGCAGGCTGCACCAGAGCTTCCAGTCAGAGCTCCTTTAAGCTATAGGTACAGGGTGTTTTTTTCATTCTGTTGCTGATTCTGTAGAACTTTTAAAGGGTTTTTATATTTTATGTTTTTATATTTGTGTCTCTTTTATTACTTATTTTATATCCTAGCTCTAATTGAAGACATAGGACTTGACAGGAATCAGAGCTGCAAAAACCAGCCTGGAAGCAATAAAACCAATATTTTTATTTCACTGATTAACACTTCCATTGTTTCACTTCTATACCAACTTGGCAGTTATCTTATATGGTGTGTATGTATATGCTAAATCCAAGTCTCTGCCCCTGAGAGCTTCTACTCTAAAGGCAACACATGAGCAGTTTGGTGAGCAAGGAGGGGTTTGCTCTCAAGCCCTGCTTCTGCAAAGAGGCTGTGAACCTTCATTCTGTAGAGAGGGCATTGAGATTTTGACAGTCTATCTTTGGGACACAAAGGGAGGAAGTGTTCTTCTATTCCTAGCCCATGAATAATACCAGTTTCCTGTGAACTAGAAAAACATGTTTACCTTCTATTTTATTCAAATTTTCCTTGGGGAAAAAAAAAAAACCCAACAGTACCATCACCACCACATGGTGTGTGGTGGTACCACAATTATATTACAAACTAATTTTTTAACTGGCTTTCTGCCCATAGCTAGTCTGAGGCTTGCAAAAAGTCTGAACTTCACAAATTATGGCCATTCCCACCTAGAGATCGTTGGACTTTTTGGCTCAACTTGGAATGGAAAAATAAGTTTAGACTTAAACATATTCCTGAGAGAATAAAGTATTTTACACTCAGGCAACCATATTTAAAAGGGGAAATAAATGAAAGGACAGCATGAAAATAATGATTGCTAGGATCAGGATGACAGAGGGGCACCCTAATCATTATCATTGCATGCCCAGGCCAAAAAGCAGGAGTGTGACCTTAGTGCCTCCCTCCCCAAGAGGCAGGCCTTGGGCCATTTAATGTCAAATGGTTTCATTCTTTTCTTTAGAATTCCCCAGGAATGATAATATAACTGTTACTGACCTATAAAGCTTCTTGCTTATGTTCATAGATGATTGAATTAATTGATTTCTGGACCGCTCATCTTTGGGGGAGTGTCACAAATCTACCTGTCTTACTTCAATTCTAAAATTGTATTTAGGTCTCTGATCAACCAGAAAGGTATACAAAATCACATGTAGCCAAGCTGTTACACCACTGAATAGGCTAAAGGTATGTCATTCCAGCAGACGACAGCATTATATTTTGTGCAAAAATAGTCACTTCAGATATGTCTTTCTTATAGACATTTTGATATAAATAACTATTACCTGTTGATAAATCCAGCTGATCTTTGTCAGTTTGCTTTGCTATCTGGGGATTTGCTAGCACAAATGAAGCAAACGTTAAGGGACAGTGCCCGCTTCTCATGGGAAATAGTACATCCTTAGATACTCAGCTAGGTATGAAGGATGCTGCCCAGGACAAAATGATAATTTAAAGCAGCATTTCAGTGATCTGGAATTAATGCCTGAATGCTGAGGGCCAGGTGAATTTTCCTTCTAGTATATCCAGTATTTTACAATGCAAGGTGTCACATTTCACACTATAAAAAGCTCTTTTCTGGGTAATGTGACTGTAAGAGCCTGTTAGTATTTGTATAGATGCAGGTATGAACCTACATTTGCTTTCCTAATCCTGAGTTTTGGGCTCAGAGTCTCAGCATCTGCAGTCATGGCTATTCCAATGTATCCTTGCAGACAGATGATATAGCATGTCTTATTAATACTGTTTGATAAGTCCCATTAAAACACCTTCTTTCATTTATAATTTTGCCAAACTTGACCCAATAAAGCTGAAATTGTTTTTGCTTTTACCTAGTTCTTTTTTATTTAAGCCAAAAAGGATTTCTTCTTTCCCCGCAAATGGAAAAATATTGTTTTGTCTGTGTTACAAGTCTTGCAACTTCGTTTTTTAAATGCCCCAGCATCTATATGCTCTAGAGTAGGATTGCTCACCTTTGCGGCAGCGGTTTGCCTTTTGTGCTCTTTGTGGAAATCTGACTGAATTTAGCAAATTTATAAATCTTTGGGGGAAAAAAACGCCCATTCTCAAGTACTCAGTGCAGGCTTTACTAGAGTTTGACAGCTAAAATTTCCAAGGACTCCCTTTCCCAGGAACATAGTAAGGCTTCCTGTAGGAGCCCAGTGGGGCTATCCACATGCCTACTGCAAAGAGTAACTAGACGTGTTGCAGCTCAGGGCTATGTGGACTCATGAACATTTCCTCTGCAACGCCTGCGGAGAAGGCTCAGCCAGTGCTGCCTGTGAGAGCGGGAGGCCCTTCCTTCTTCTGCGCTCCCAGTGGATGTGCCTAGGATCCAGGTGGCCCTGCAAAGGAAGCAACTTGGCCTGAATGCAGAGGAAAGAAGAGGGAAGAGGAGGAAAGAAAAGAGAACGGAATAAATCAGGGCAAGGTGACATTGAGGCAGGAGAGGGGAGAGAAATAGTAACTGGGAGGTGAAAGGAGAAGGTGGAAGATAATTAAGTAAGGGAGAGTTGGAAGTCAATGAGAAAAACACGGGGCACAGGGAGATATTTGGCTGGGTGGGGGGCACAGAGGGAAGAGGTCCTCTTGCCTGGTCCCTGGCTGGATGAGAAGCTGAAGGAAGGAGAGATGGGGTTTGTTTGGAGAAAGAATCTGCTGCTAGGAGGATGCAGAGCGGGGAAAAGGGCAGAGAGAGAATTTTGGGGGAAACCCCCCACAAAATCAAGATCCAGAAGGAGGGCTTAGACTGCTGAGGCAGGGAGCCTGCGACAAGGAGCTGGGGCAGCCTGGCTGGGTAGGAAGGGCACTGAGAAAGTGGGCATGAAGCTGGTGTTCTGGGGAGAGTGGAGGAGAACAGGGAAACTGAGACTAGATAGCTGGGTCTGCTTAAGTAAGGAGAGTGAGGAAATGGGGTGGGTTTGGGAAGGGTTAATGAGCCTCCCTGAGCAAGAGAAAAAGGGGCAGCTTGTGAGAAGGGGGAGAGAAGAGAAGATAGGGAGATACTGGGAGTTGAAGAGTGAACTTGGAAGATAACTTATGCAAAGCAACCAACCATAAGGTGAGAAAATGGAGGATTGGATCATGGGGGTAGGTGAGCAATATTGGAGAAAGAATAAAGAGCAACAGTTGGACAGGAGACAGGACTGGAAGGAGATCTGGTTGCAGGGAACTCCACAAGGATATAGACAGAAAACCTTGCAGTAGCTGGGCAACGATTCCCCTGTGAAGCTGGAAGGAAAATCCGCCTGGGAGCCCAACCCCGGAGCAGGGGTGCTCTCAGGGTCCTGACACCAGGAAAGAAAATTACAAGAGTCTCCCATATTCAAACTGCTACTGCAAATGCTCGGTCTTGGAGCTCCTGTGGCAAAGATCTGTGCGCTGGCTCTGAGAGTGTCCATATGATGCTCCTTTATGGAAGTGTGGTGTGGGAGGGAGGAGCTCTACAAAACCATGCACAGAGATACATTCTTAGAAGTGTATTCTGTGGAGTAAAAGCCAAGCTCTAAAACATAAAGAAATTCCAATGGCAGTAGCATATAAGGCTTCGTTCAGCCCTGTTGGTGTGATAAGATATTACACCATATGCTATTTAGACTATACTTGCCATTATTGTCTGTGACTGCCTCTGGGGAATTGCAAACCCAAGACCAAGCTAGCGTACAGCTTGCTCTGGGCTCTGCAAGGTGTGAGTTCACGTTTCTGGTGCAAGGATGGCTAAACTACATCCTGAAGTGGCCACAGGTATCAAGTTGTCCCACAATCCTGCCTTCACATTACTTGGAGTCCTCCTAGGAAGTAGCCTTCAGCTGACTCTGGCAGAAGATACATGGTGTTGCTAAAATCCTGTTGAGATGTACAGTGGCAGACACAGGTGGAGTGTGTACATGCACACCTGAGCATGTCCATCTACTGCAAGAAGGGGGGGAAAAGCTCATTTGCCATGTTCATATTCCTATGCCCAGGAAAGGATTGTATGTATGCATGCAGCAGAGCTGAGGGTGCGCACATATATGTGCTTGAATGCTCATATACACAATTATGTTTTGGAGGAGAAAAAAAAAAAATCAAGGAAAAGTCCTTTGCACTTAAAATGCACAAAGTTTGTGATGATCCCTAGACTTTATAAGAACTGTTCCACAGTTTTTTGTTGTTCTTGGAAACATCGTCTCCTGCACAAATAAGCTTTGTTACCACTGTAGAGAGTTTCATGTTTATCCTAGAAATGAAATGATCTTTTTAAGCCATTGAGTGCTTCAGGAAGAGAACCAAAACCTTGAAACCGCTTCAGCCTTCTGTGGCAAGGCAACATGGTGAGCCGAGGACAGGTCTGCTTGTTAATATGGGTTTCCATTAATGTTTCTTCTGGAAGTGAATATTAGCTATAATAGTTTACGCTGGACATTTGCATTAGCTATTTTCAATTTTACAGACAGACAGCATCTGCATGTACGTCTGTCATTGAAAATCAGGTTCTGTGGGGCGCATCCTTGTGTGCACCTCTATTCCTCTTCATCCTTTTGGTCCCCCACTTTGTTGTTCACAGTAGCATATCCCTGTGGCAAACATAGATAATGCTTACTAGGAAAAGTAATAAGTATAAGGTATTTAATGTATTTCTAGCCTTCTTTAATGTGCTGTAGCTGTGAATAAAAGGCAAAAAGCAACACCATATGACCATGCTACTTTGGGAATGGTCTATAAACTGCAGCTAAAATAGTTTCAAGGTATTTATGCAGTGCGTAAGTCACGTGAATAGAGGTTTATCACAATCAGTAGGAATGCTGGATTTTCATATCACACATTCATTGCTTAGGATGATTAGCAGAAAATTTAATTTGCACTAATTAGCCTTAGGGGAGCAAGAAATTAACTTGATGGGTAAATTTCACATTTTACTATATACCATACCAACATGGAAAAATTTAAGTTAAAGCCTGAGCTGAGTCCTATGCTGATACACTGGACTTCAGTTTTTCTAAATTAAATTAAAAGACTGTAGAAAATTAATATACGCATGGTGAGTGGGTGGGTTTTTTAGGAGCTAGAGTCATAGAATAGTCATTCAACATATTCATTGAATTGTCAGCCACTTCCAGAGAGTGTGGTATGTTTTTGTACATTAAATTACGTTAATATCTAATTTTACAGCAAAAGCTTTAACAAGTCCTAATTTTCTGTATTTGTATATTTTCATTATATAATGTGCGTTATGACTGCACATGCAATATTTCACATTGTAATGCACAGAGCAGAAACAGTTGTCACAGAACTACTGTGAAAACGCCATACTTTTTAACTTACAACACCCACTTGCAAATACATTTTTAGGGTCAGGAGCCTTTGTTCATATGCTGGCAAAATTCCTATGAAAATAATTTTTTTAGAAATTACCCTCAGAAGTATACAGCAAATGAGGGAGGCATGAGTCACCACACAGTCCTAACAGACAAATAAGAATTAGGAACTAATAAATTCTAATCGTGCTTGTTGATGGGGACTTTTCTATCATCTCATTCGTCCAAAACACAGTTTAGATCTCTTGGTTTTTCCCTCTGTAAAATGGAGGTAATTTTTATGTATCCACCGCTCAGAATTACTGTGGATTGATTAAAGCATGCAAAGCAATGAGTCATTCGGTATGGAACTATCGGTCTATTATAAACTGAAGTGTTCTGTCATACCAGGCTTGTGGTTGCATCCAAATTTATCTGTAAAAAAGGAGATGGAAAGTATCAGTTGCATATGAGATAATTGCCTCTGATGTCAGTGCTTCTGCTAGTTTGTGCATCTGAAATACATCCAGAAGCTCACTATTACTATTAGGTATTTGGAATTAGACCTTGTAGTCCTTACCTGAAACTGCTGTTGAAGTGTGACTTCAGTGAGAGTTTTGGCCAAGTAAGCATTGCAGAACTGGGTAACTTGAGTCCATAGTTTGGGGTTTAAGTGTTGCATATAAGCTAGTTCAGGCATCTGCTCAGACTTTCTAGCCTATGACATAAATACTTCTGGTCTAGAGAGAGATCTCGGACCTGTGGGTAGTCATATATTGTGTAACATATATCGTATTGCATTCTCAGGTCCTTCTTCAATCCCCAGGACTCTGATTTCTCAGCAGTAGCCCTCCTATTCAATCAAGAGTGTGTGTGCATGTGTGTGTGTGTTTGTATGTGTGGGTGGGTATATATAAAGATACATGTGTCCACACACAGACAAACATATATGTGTACACAACCCCCCTATATAAATATGCTTTGCCTTTTTGGGTGTACGAGTATATTTCTGTAAATGCTCACCACTTGTATTTATACATTTATGAGTAATATCCAACTTTCAGTCATAATTGACACCATGTGGCTTTCTGTATAATAATTACTTTGGGACAAAAAACCTTGCAGATGGTTTCAAGAGTGACTCTAACTCACCATCAATGTAAAAAGATTAAATAAGATGAGCCCACTCCCTCTGAATGGAGTAAGCCAT
Organism: Fregata magnificens; assembly: GCA_013389945.1. Lineage (NCBI taxonomy): Eukaryota > Metazoa > Chordata > Aves > Suliformes > Fregatidae > Fregata > Fregata magnificens. The sequence continues at coordinate 205,586 of WAAD01008250.1, forward strand.
TTTCATTGATTTCAATGGGAGCAGGCGCAACTTCATTTCTACAGCAGACAGAGAACATGTATTATAGTCATTAAATGAAAGTTTGATTTCATTGAGCTTAAAATTATTCATGTTCTGTTAGCAAATGGTTTGAGATTTTATAACCTAGAGCATTTGCTGAATTCTGCTTTGTATTTTCCTCACAGCAATTGGAAGGACCCTCATTCCTCGTTATTTTAGCACTGTCTTTGAAGGAGGTGTAACAGACCTGTATTACATTCTCAAGCACTCAAAAGAGTCATACCACAACTCATCCATCACAGTGGACTGTGATCAATGCACCATGGTCACTCAGCATGGAAAACCCATGTTTACCAAGGTAACAGGGAAGACTCAATAAAGCATGTTGTTGGTTTGGTTTTTTGGTTTTTTGGGTTTTTTTTCTTTTTTTCTTTTTTTTCAGTGTGTATAAGGGTGAAAAATATTGGCTGTTGCATTTTTCTGGTAGACTGAGATTATTTCTAATACTGAAAACCCTTGAAGCCATTTAATTACTGTTTTCTATATTCATTACGTGACTGGAAAATTCTGTGGGCATCCTCTGCAATTCTCCCAGAAAGATCGCAAGAGAAGCACATAATGCCAGGTTGCCAGAACCATCAGGTGTATGGGAATTAAATTCAACCTGCCCATCTCCTTTTTTCTGGGCTTGATTTTAAAGCAACAATGAGATTTCACATTGCTGGTACCTAATATTTGGGATGGTATGCTTTACATTTGATACTTAGCCAGTCCAAGGACTATAAATCTCTAAGAAAATAGTGATTTAATACAGTAGGATGCTGGTCCAAAGGGCAGTGAAGTCAATGGAAGGAGTCAATTGATTTAAACATGCTCTGGATCAAGCAGTTAGTGAATATTCAATATTTGTAACTGATAGTGAATTGTCTTCATGCATTGGCCACTTCTAGTCCTGTAATTAAACTGAGTGCCATCTATTTATAAATGTATGTTATATATAATAACATATGTACCTTTTATATATNTTTCCATCTTCTACCTGGTCATCTGTATGCATTTTAACCTTTGCATGGAGAAAAGCACAAAAAGAGAAGGGGCAGCAGGAGGAGATAACCCATCCATGTCGCCCTTGGCCTGCAAGACTGTGGAGGTTTTAGAGTCAAAAAAGGCACCAGCTGTTGACAGCATCATGACCAGGGCTCACATGACTTACGCTGTTTTAGTGTGTATGTGAGTCCCATCACTTTGCAGTGTCTTCCCTGACATCTTCATGGCTCTTGGAGTGGGGCTCAAAGAAGAGGGAGAGGAAGCTGCTGGTGTGCAGAGCACTGGTGAGCTGGGAGGTGTGCATTTAACGGTGTCATTGTTCCAGCTCTCCCACTTCAGCCCCCTGTGACTTACATAGACACAAACAGAGAGAGAGAGAGAGAGATGCAAAGAGACCAGGTATTCCTAGGTAGCACCTCTTTGCCACGAGGAGTTGTGCGTGCTGGCCATGTGCAGAGGACATGACGAGGGTATGCAGTAGCTGCTTCTTCACGTAGCTCCCTAAAACAATTTCTGTCATTTCCCTTTGTGTTAGTTTTAATGCAATAGCAAATAAAAAGGGGTTTTTTTGAACCAGTAAACAAAACACACTTTTCTGGATTCAATTAGTTTATTTTACTTATCATAACAGCACCTTACAGTGTTGTCACTTTGGAAAGGAGACTAGTACCCAGCAAGTCAAAGGTAGACTAGCAGGAGGGGCCAGGCTGGGTGCACACCTCATGTGAGGGGGGCCACAGTCACCTCCTGTAGCACCATCCTGTTGTGTGCAGTGAGACCCTCCGTGTGCACTGCAGCCCTGGCAGCACTCGGCCTGCTTCAGCCCTGACATTTCTGTTGCAGATTCCAATATAGACCTCTGTATCTTGGTAGAAGAGTTCAGGTAGGGATGTGATTTGGATTCTAGGAGAAAAATTAGGGGTTTTTAATGGCTGTATATTTAAAATATGGCTGTGTTAGTAAAACCAAATTTGAAACAAAACAAAGTAGTTGGTGGAATAAGGGAGAAAAGAATATATTACTCTCTCAGAAATAAGTTAGAGCTGAATGCTGTCTGAGCTGTGCGTGTGTAGCTTCTAGCAGAGATACTGAGGGCACAGACCTTGTACCCCAAGGTAAACTCCTAACTCTCACAGCATCGGTGGTGGAACAAAGCAGACCTCCCATAATAAGCAGCACTCCAATGGACTGTGTAGCTCCTTAGATCATGTCTGAATTTGTCCCAGTGAAACTACCATGAAGGGTTTTTTTAATGCAAAAATACAAACTAACTATATTTCTTAATAGCTGTTTCAGTTTCACAACTTGTAAGCTACAAATTCACTAACTTCTGATATAATGGGCTGAAACAGTTCTCGTCGCGTATTGAATGAGGAATTCACAGCTGCATTTTATTCATTTCGACATTTCCTAGTTAGAGCAACTCACTGCATACTGCAGTATTGGACGAATATATAAAATGGCATTTCCAGGGTTTTTTTCAAACAAATATGGCTAGAACGTGCCTAACAGTAACAATATGAATAGTCCAGCTTGTCTTTAGAAGGCAGGAGGTCCTTGTAAAGCATCACACACTTTAAAATTGTTTTATCAAGGTATAAATAAATACTGTAATTTAATACAGTTCAATGGCATGAATTAAATGTGGTAAAAGAAGAGACTGAATCCCTAACTACCATGTTTGTTTAACTGGCAGATGCTTCATTTTTTTCCTCCAGGTAAAGGAAAGCTTTAGGAGTCCTCCTAAGTCTCTGTTTTCACTGTGTTTACCGACACTCCAACTTTATGTGTAGGAAAACTGTTTTCCTGCAGTTAGCGATTTTTATTTATATTTCCCGATAGATTGGCAGAGGCGAGTTTGCCTTCACCTCTAGAGCAGTGAGCACCCCGCGTTTGAACTGTTCTCTTTCTGCGCCCAACAGTGGGGCCATCAGCTGGATTTTATAGGTGAAGCCCTTGAAACTCAGTGATTTTAATCCTTACTAACAATATCTCAGGCATTTCCCAGATTTGTATAAGCTTTAGATTTCTTTTCAAGCACAGAGTCAGGTTTGAGAAATGGTTGTTAATAAAAGGGGAAGAGTTTTAAAAGATGCCTGGTGTTAGGAGAGCGAGACTCAGAGCGATAAGGCACAGGACCAAAGTTGGTTTTCGTAGGTGCGAGCAGTTGAAATTCCTACAATTAATAAGTGCAGTGAAGGGGTTAAAAAGCTATTGGTTAGTTTGAGAAATGTTCTTTTTTAGTTTTTTCCTGGCCTAGTCTAGAGCAACCACGTGGTGTACTGAATGCCTGCCAGCCTCTTTCTTGTTGATCCTCCGGAGACCATCTGTGCTGGGGGCATTGATTAGAGTGTGTCTGCTGGGATTACATCTTTTCTGTTGCCATGCCAACTAATCAGCTGATTTTGGTTACCACAGAAACAAAATGTCAGAGCTCACAGTACGGTAACATGAATTCAGCACAACAGAAAATGTTTTCTTAATTGGAGACCCTTTTGATTTTTTGGATTCTATGTAAAAGGCAGCTTTAAAAAAAAATAAGAGAGGCCCATTTAAAATAAGAACTGCGCCAATTTTATTGATTAAAAGCAACACGTAAAATTCTGCTCTACATAAGGAAATTAAATTCCTTTATAAGATGTATAAATTTTTACCACTGTGACATGAGGTATGTGTTTCAGTTTTTCTATTAAAATTTGTTAATGCCAGTGCATAAAATAAATCTGTTAAGAGCTGTGGGGTTTTGAGCTTAACAGAAGAAACATTTGAGAAGCCACAGGTATTATTATAAAAAAACATTTTAAACCTGACATGTTTTCATGTTAACTGGTCAGTAATCAGGATCTTTGGCCTCAACACAGTAACATTAATACAAAATGTTTTTCTTCTTTTATGAATCCTTATGTGTGCACATGTGTACCCCTGTGTAATTTCTTATCACAGTGCAACTGATGAGAAAATCAAAATCAGGGTCAAATGACAAAATAAGTCACATTAGAAATTTGAAGGCATCACTAAGGTATTTTGAAAAGGGCACGTGAGAACCTGTTGCAAGATTCTCCTTCATGAGTCTACAGCAATTTGTCTGTATAGTATGCCTGTTAAAATTACCTACATGTTTTTGCAGAAACAACCAGGAGGAAAAACTATGATGACGTTAAATGAAATGTTAACCAGAAAAGCCACACATTGCCCAAGTGGGAACTAGCCAAGTCTGAGTTGGGGCTTGGAAAAAGGCTCAACAGGCTCAACTGAATCTAGGATGGGTAGTTGTTCAATCAAATATTAGTTGTATTAAAATTAAAGTTGCAGGAACCTTCTCTTTTGAAAGCCATTACACCCTGTTTCCACAGTATCTCTGTACCCTGCACTTGCAAGTTTACTTTGAATAGGAGTTGTAAGACTAAACATCCAATTTAAAGAAAAAAATCAACAACAGAGGGAGCTAATTTTCAGATCATGCATCATTTACAGTACTCCAGTCAGGATACCATGCTGGGCATGTATTTTGCACCTTAAAGACCACCAGAGCCACAGTGTTTTTTCCACATAAAGTTGAGGACAGTTGTTTAAAAGTCCCCAGTAATTTATTTTACTTTTCATTTCCAGGTAGTACCCACTTTCGGCATTTATTCCTCCCATATTTTCTCTCCTTTCTCAGACAAGACCCTTCACAAAGCTGCGTGAGCCACTTTCTGTGGAAGCAGCTCCGTTGTCCACGACTGCAACCTCTTCTCTGCTCCCCTGGCTCTCAAACCTGCTGTGGCAATGCAGCTCATACAGCCCGATGGCAGACACCGTGTCTGGCTTTCCTTGGAAGGGTGGGGTTAATAAAAGTAGATAAAAATTGAAAAATAAAAATGGGATAAAATGCCTGGAAAAGACAAGAATGCTTGGAAAAGACAAGAAGGAAAAAAATAGGAAAAAAATCAGGTTTGGCCACAGGCATTCAGGGCTCTGTGTACTCCAACTGGACATGAAAGGAAGGTTTATATGCCAAGCTATTGTAAGGAAAGGGCAACATAAAACAGGTTGGGAATGACTGGTTCAGCAACTTGACATCAAGTGCGCGCAGTTGCACCACAGCCACCTCCACTGCGAGGTTCAGTCATTAATTAGCAGCAGCGAACTGCGAGGGAAAGCGAATTGATGCAATAAATAAGATTTAGCGCACACAATATTCTATGTTTGTAAAATGCTATAAAATCTATAGTATTATAAGTTACTGTCTCCGCAGTAAGGGCTATGAAGTAATTTTCCCACATTTGTTTTTGCTCCCCAAGAGAAAGAAAAACAATTAATCTAGCAGAGATGAACAATAGAATACTGCTCTGGTATTTTTGAATGTTGTTTAATCGATGATACAATACTATTGAAAACAAAATTCCTGCGAATTTATTTCATGCATTTTATGTATTCTAGGTATGCACAGAAGGACGTCTTATCTTGGAGTTTACTTTTGATGATCTTATGAGAATAAAAACATGGCACTTTACTATTAGACAGTACAGAGAATTAGTCCCACGCAGCATTCTAGCCATGCATGTAAGTAATCCTTTTTTCACTTGACCTAATGCAAAGAGATGAGATTAGGTTTATGAAGAACTCCAGCAAATTTCACACCCAAGGCAATTAACTATAAATATTTTGGTTTGCCTGCAACTGCATCCATTTACAAGTTCTTTCATCACTCCCTTGTTCCTCAGTGCTCTATTGTTGCCACTGTTGCTATGTTTTCATTTTGTTTTAGCACATAGTTTTCCTTTTAATTCCATTTGGTGGTCTGTATGATTTGGGCCCATAATTTGTTCTTATTGATATGAACTACACTAAAATCAGTGAATTTTCATCATTGTAGGTACAAATTATATTTAGTCTTTAAATTAAGCAAACTGCTACCCTTTTATGACACAGAAAATAAGTAATTACCATATATTTACTTAGAAACCATTAGAATTTTAACCCAGATCTTCTTTTTTCACATTTAAATACTTTTTTGTTTTGTAATTGCATGAAAACACACACAATGGAATATTAAAATATTAAATATTCTACAGGTTGAAGTCAAACTATTATAAAGTAAATCGTTGGGGAGAAACAAAGGACAGAGCCTTATTGCCACTTTCAGTTCTGCACTGTAGAATTGTTCAGATTAGTAGTGCTCCATATACAAAATTAATTGCAGGACTATGGTTTTATAGAGGGTAAGAACACAGGCCCAAATACGTGCCCGTATTTTGACACCAAGTTACTTAGATATCCATAGATAAAGATATATTCTTAGTGAGGAATTTTAAGTAACTTAAGCACTCTGGACTTTTTTGAAAATGCTATTACAGGCCTGAAGAAAATACCTTTGAAAATCTGCCCCACCGTTTCTGTCTCAGTTATTTTGGAGGGCTGATCTTCTGAACTCTTCAACAGTATCCCATTAAGAGACAATGAGGATGGCCATGAGCAACAATATGTATTTAGAGGGCTGCAATTCAAAGAGAGTAGACCAGGTTAGGCAGCAACCAGCAGGTATTAATTTTAGTAATGAGATTGATCTCATTTTAGAGAGGAAGCTGGTCTCATAGGTAAAGCTTCTGGCTAGGGTCAGAGAAGGACTGTGCTTGTGTTTTTGCTGTTTAATTCTGGGAAAATAACTTAGACCAGAAGGGTTCTCCAGCCTGTGCTTAATGCCACTTACGTGATCAGCTCTGCTGAAGGTGCCTTGATGAGTTCTCTCTGCTTCAGTTTCTTATCCACAAAAAGAAAGCAATATTTTCTTTATTCCTGCCTTTATCTGCTTAGTCTCCTGGGACTCCCAGCCAACAAATGGAAGGCTCAAAGCATACTGTGATACCTCAGGAAGCTCGTTGGTGGGGCCCTGCTCGCTTGCACCTCTGTGCGTGACTGGACCTCCTAGGTCTATCTCTTGAATGGGTAGGAACAGAAAGAGAATATTGGAAAACAGTCTTTATTCTGTTCCAATTTCATAAGGTTTTGCATTTTCCTCTGCAAACAGAACTCTGTAGCTTATGATATAAATAAATTTAGCATCAATGTGTATTTTTTCCATAGGAATGGCATCTCTCTTCAGAGAACCCTCCCTGCACTCCACCAAACACATAGAGAAAAACAAATAGACAAAAAGCAAAGTGAAAATTCTTTTTTCCTCTGTCGTTTAGGCACAAGACCCTCAGGTGCTGGAGCAGCTGTCCAAAAACATCACTCGAATGGGTCTGACAAACTTCACCCTCAACTACCTCAGGGTAAGCATACTATAGCTGATGATTATTGTGAGCATTTTTTAGAAGTTACTGTTAGCTTTGAGTCAAGGTAATGAGAGGAGACCCTGTGTCGGTCAGGTAAGAAATGGACCTTACTCTTAATGAGGATGAAGGAGAAACACAGAGACTGTAATAAAGATGTAGCTGCTAACAACGAGCTGTTAAAAAGGATAAGAATTTTATCCTGGAGTCGAAGCAATGTGTGAGTAGCCAATGCTTTTAAAGGTCTTTCTTCTCACTTTTGAATAATGGCTTCATTTTTTGTAAGCAAGAAGTTCCCCACTATTTTTCTTCTCTGCTTCACTATTCCTGAGAAAATGGCAGCTCGTTCTTATTAAGAGCTGCCTGTCTTCTCCAGCTCTTCAACCTGCCCACCTCTCCCAGGCAGAGGCAGGGCTGAGGGAAAGCTCAGCTCCAGCCCCGTTTGCAGCAGTCCCTCAGAGCAGTCCTCACTTCACTCGCCTCTGGGAGCCTGAGCTCCCTCCTCAGCCTTGCACTGAATCAAGTGCATTTTTTGTGATTAAATAATGCATTTGTTCTCATTGCTTTTTGACCCTTGAAGTGCATTCAAAGTTGGGAAGCTTATTTTTATTTTTGAAAGTATTCCCTGGTGTGGGCTTGCAATGCATACATGGAAATATGGGTTTGTAGAGTTCATATTTCAAGGTTAAAATTCAGTTTTTTCTTATTTCTAGACATGCCATTAGTAGATAAAATGAAGCAAAGTACTCAATGATACACCATGCTAACTTGGCCAAGAATATCTGATTTTATTCCTTTGAATTGTGTGAGTAATTATTCAGGATGCTTTTTTAAGATAATACTAGAAAATGCAGTTATTTTCAGCCTAATGTAGAGCTGTGCCTGGTAGTCTATATTTTAGTTGCACTTCATTCAGGTCTATGATCTTTGTAACACCTTCCCTCTGGATGGAGTCCTGCCCCCAGCGTGTTTTGAACTCTAATGCAGACAGTGTGCAGACTGAGATGTGTGGTGAGATCTCTCTCACTGTATCCCTACAGCTTATAGACAGCCTGTAGTTGTCCTTACTCTCCCAATATGATAAGCCATTGCTGATTGTTGCTTATGTGGTGTTAGCATAAAAGTTACTGTTCAAATTATAGCCTGAGTTATGCAGAGCAGGTCTGCTGTAGCATAACTGAAAGAAGAATATGGCATAAAACCTCAGAGGAATAATACATTTCATTAGATTTTTCCATGTATAAATACAAGAATAATATGTGTATATTGTGTGTATTGTATTCTCACAGTTAGTTTAGTTTCTGGTTTGGTACAGAGTGACCGTTGCGCTTTGGCAACATCCCTATAACCACACTGTCGTTGTCTCATGGTGAGGCATCCTAGAGCACGTTCTCCAGAAATCCCCACTGGGGATTCCTCCTCAGTCACGCCAAGTTTTGCGTTACACCATCGTGGCAAACTGGGCAGCAAGCAGCTGGCTTAGGTAGGCTATTTCCATATTTTCTTTCTGAATTTTCCTGTGGCACAAGGCATTGTGCTTCTTTTGAGGGCTTAATCCCCTTAGCACGACTGGACACAGTGGCAAGCACTTGGGCTGGCCGACACTAGCCACAGTACTCAGTACCCATTCTCCGTGAGGCTCAGAGGGCCATGCTGAATTTGCGGCGCTATCTCTATCACCAACACCTTCCGGGTCCTTTGTGGCGTATTCTGTAGTTGCTGAATGTGACAATGCAAATGAGAAAGGCAGGGTCCCTGTTAGGACGCAGCTGGCATCAGGCACCCATGCTGCTCCCCCTGTCAGCATCAAAAAAAAAGGAAGGAAGGAAGGGGGGGAGGGAGAAAAAAAATCCTCAGAAAAAGAAAACTGGGATCAAGATAAGCACTAGGGAGATGAGCAATGAAGTGGAAGGGGATGAAAAGATGAAGTCTTACATTTTTTCTTCTTCCAGACTAGTTTTGTTAGCTTAACAGACAACATTAGGTCTCTGGGTGCAAAGCTTCCTCTGGCTCCTGCTGTGGTGATTCCAAAAGGAAATCTTTTTTTTCCCAAGCCAATCTTTGCGTCTCTCTTTCTTGTGGTGAGGAATTGATCATTCTGCTCTTTTTTCAGATGTTCAGTTCATGATGGTAGCTCATATTAGATGATATATTTCCATTTTGATTTACTTCTTTCCCAATTACATTCTTCTGTTAATTTTAGCATGAGAATCTTTTCTGAACTTGGCATTGTAAAATCATGCACTGAAAAAATGTGGTAAATGCACTTAGGTTTAAGGTGTTTTGTTTTGTGGTTGGTTTTTTTTAAAATCAACATTTTATGATATTTTCTTCAATCTTCCCAGTGCTTAGTAATTAGTGCTTTTACATGGTTTTGAATAAGGATTTGAAACTAAGCATAAAAATGATTTTCATTTTTTTTCTGCTGTACACAGCAAAGGCTTCTGATACTTATAAGCGAAAACTTCACTGATGGGCAGAATTAATCATTTTTATTCTCCAATGTGCACACAGCAGCAAGCTGTGCTGCAGTCTCTTTAAAGGCAGAATTTAAACCTGGATTTCAGATGGTTGTGATGTAAACATGCAGCCTGGATTTTTTACACTCTAGACATCACAGAATGCTAAATCATTGCTAGTTGGGATAATTGCAGTTGCTGGCATGTAAACCTCGGTTCCAGAGTGCCACATGCCTGTAGAGCCACATCTTTGGATGCGTGCCCTGGTTTGTCTTTATTCACTCCAAGTAAAGCTGTCCAGCATAGAAGAACATTGATTTTGTAAATCATATTTAATACAAATTTAAAATATATCTTCTTGGAACCTAGAAATGAAATGTTTTGTCCTGTGTCATTTGCCAAATGCTCTTTCTCCCTGTTTCCTCTGGCTCTGTATAAAACCATAGGCTTCCTTTCTTTCTAGTGACTAGTTTGTTTTGTTCCAGCATAATTGATTACCTCATCAATGGGGTCAGCATACTTTGCTGTAGCTGCTGGCTAGGAGTTGAATAGGCTGTCTCAGAAATAATGAGCAAAACCTTGTAGGTTTTAAATTAATATCAAGCTTTTTAAAATGTAATTTCTCATCAAGTCATCAAGTAGTAGATATTACAAACTATCAGATAATAAGGCCAAGACCTATATCCTAGTCTCACTCAGTACGAGTCCAGGAACAAACAGGAATCCTGTACAGAGTTTGAAGATGGAGATAACACTTAGAAGAACAGTTTCCACCAAGCTACAATAATTTAGTCCCCACACATTACCTTCTTTTTTTTTTTCATGTAATTTTCTAGTTGGTCAGCTATTTTATTTAGGTCTCCAATGCATAATGGATTTGAACATACTCTAAAAACAGTAGTTTTATACCAGCAGCACTGTTCACAGTTTGGAGCTCAAATGTTTCTTGCTGCCTTCTATAAAATGATTTATTCTCTCAAAATTTCTGACATTATAGAAAAGCCAGCCCCTACTGTCAGTTAGGCAGGACTACCTGGCCTGAGCCTTGAAATATAGTTGTATCTTGCCCAGCAGGTTTTCAAAATTTGTCTCTGTTTTCTTGCACTGGTTTCTCAGTGCTCTTCCCCAGGTGTATCTATTGCATCCTCCCCACGCTGTGGGTCTGCTCTGGTAGCCAGTTTATTGGTGTTAATGGAACCGAATCTGCATCTGCCCTTTGCAAAGTGAGATTAGCATAGCAGAACCTCCTCCTCTGCATCAGGAGAGGTACCTGGGCAGGGGAATGCACACTCCCATTTCCCCTTACATCCTGTATGGTTATATTAACCAAGGCTTATCTGAGCTACAAATTATCCAATTTGTTTGTTTTCTGTATAAACCAATAATGAAGTGTTACTATTGCAACACAGAGGACAATATTTTCTGAATCCCCACTTTCGCTAATTTAGTTCCTCACTAGACACTTTCGGATTTCTTCTACTAGGAGGATAACATGAATTATTTAATGGGACGCAATTTTCTAAAGGCAGTACTTACATTGCAATCAAAAGCCATTTGTATGTGTACCCATCGTGTATGCAAAATTTTCTTTTGCACATGCAAAAAAGACACACATGCAACAGCTTCCTTTAATATGCAGGGAAATTTGCTTCTCTAAATACAGTTTCATGCATGGAAAGGATCTGAACTCAAATCATTTTGGAGCTAGTTTGCTCTTAATATGTAACAGTTTGTGGCAGCTATCTGGTCAATATTTTACAGCTGTTTGTGTATCTTCAGTGAAGAAGGAGAAAGACTAAATGCAAGCACGTTAAGGATGCAAAGTCAGGTACTCGGGGAAAATAAATGATATATTTATAGTCACCCATGCAACATGAATTCGTTTCCCTTTGTGAGTTACATTATGTCATCATCTTCTGACTACCTCATCATGCACTGTGTTTCCCACAGACTCCCCGATGCATGCAGTGCGCGGGATGACTAGCACTCACTCAGTAGCAAGTGCTCCAGTGATACTCATTTCCTTGTAGGCTTTTCTGCAGTGTTGTTCTAGTATCTCAACTGCAAATGTTAATGGCTGCATAGCACCTACCAGCTGAAGAGGCATTGTCATTCCCGGTGTGCACATGTGGCACTGGGGCACATGGATGAGCACCGGGGCACTCAAGAGGGGTCAGCTAAGGGGAGATGGCCATTCTGAGAAACCAAGGGCCTGATTTTGCAGAGCACTTGGAATTTCATCTTGTACCATATACTAATAACAAAACTATTGCCATTGTCTGTTGCCTGTTGTCTCAGGCTAGCTATGTAATTGAAAAAGGTGTTTCTGGGAACACGCTGGTGAAAATGCTTTTCCCATGACTTAGTAACACAGTAGAGCTCAGGGACAGGGGCAGTTTGTTAAAGTAGCATTGGGTTACTCTAAGCTCATCCTTTCTTGTTCTGCAGTTCCCTGCTTCATGCTTCTGCCACATTTCCGTGTCTTCGGTAGATACGAATGAAGTCCTACACACAGCAACTTCATTTACTTTGTGCTGTGCACTGAATGGGGGGTGTTAGGGAAACAGAGTATGTGATCATGTAGTGAGATGCTGTATCCTAATGCATATGAATAAGAAGTTCTATTAAGTGTTCACAAGCACTCAAAGGAGGGGGTTTGGATCATTTAATCATTCTGGAGCTTTTCCTATGAAAGCTGTCAAAATTTTAAAGAATCCTCAGAACTGGAGATGCTGAAAACAGACACAATATTTTGTAGACTGTATTCCTATAAATGATGGAATTTTTCATCCTAAACCAATTCAGCTTGGGGCAACTCTCCCCAGGAAAATGTGGTCAAGATCAGAGGGTTCTCGCAGAAGGATTCAGATTACTATAGCTGGCTATCCATAATCTATCTGTGCCAGCTATATTTAGCTGATTCTGCCAAGGTTTTCTGGTAATGTAATTTCTTAGCATTTATTTTAGTAATGATCACAGTGCTTTCTGTTCCTCTCTTTTATGCATCTAATGCTTTATAGACAGTGTTATATGTTACTTTCAGAATAATAAATGAGAAAAATGTATTCTTTGCAACAGCTCATACAGTCAAATGTTAGCTTTTCACTATTTTAATAAAGACACAACATCACAGAATAGTTATATCAAGAGTTATTTCATCATAAGCAGGAAAGATCAGAGAAAATGATACAGCAAAATTTTTAAAAGAGAAGTGGTCAGGATGGAGTGGGTGGGACAAGGGAGTGGGGATGGGAGAGTTGCCACAGACGGGACAGGTAGAGAATGAAGCACCAACTTAAAAATGTTCTGAAGAGAAGATGGAATCTGAAGCAATCTCTGGATAGGACATGGGTTGGAAAGATAACATTCATATTGTTAACAATAATAGTGGTGTGCTTTTCATCCATTGATATCTAAGCATGCTATTAAAACAAATGAAGTGGTTTACAGATGGGAAAATTGTGGCACATGAGAAGCAAAAAAAGATGGAGCAAACCCAATAGCATTAAAAAAAATCAGATGGCCATTTTAAACCAGACTTTGGAGAGCACAGTGAGCTGGTGCAGTAGTGACCTCTTCTGCTTCTCATGGCTCAGAAACAGATTTTAGTGTCTGTGGAAAGCAGGAATTTCAGAAGTCAGTGAAAAATGGGGAATGGGAACAGTGCAAGTGATTAGAGAACAAATTGGGATTTTAGCAGAAATGGCAAATTTTACCGGTATTCTGGAGATGGTAATGGCCAGTCTTCACACAAAGGGCACTACCAGGCTCATGAGTATCAGTTAAGGAGAAAGACATATTGTATATGAACACAAGCCAGCTACCGTGCCCACTGGACATACAGCCCATATGACCTTTGAAATAAAATTAAGGTCTGGACTAATGAGAATGGAAGGATGATAATCAGTGATGTGAGTCCTTGAAGCATCCATGAGTAAGAAATCAGAATGAAGTAAGGTTGGAGCAGTTTAAAAATAAAAAAGTCAGAAGGGTAAAAGGGAGAAAAAGAGAGACAAAGCACTAGCCATATAAAAACAAGCTACAAGATTTGAACTAATGTTATTTCAGAAAGGAAAAAAGATGAAGAAAAAAAGTCCAAGAACACAGCCACAGGCTCTCTTTTTACAAGACCAAATTAAAGCTTGGACTAGTATGCAGTGCAGTCATAAATAATAATAACTATTAATTAAGTTTAGGAATGAGAGCTGCAGAAGTACGATTTGTATGAAGACCTGAAAACGCCAAAACCAGCTGCTTGTTCAAAGCAATGAAAACAGCAAAAATTTTAATTAGTTGTTTAATATTGAATATCCATGGGTGTTTGGTGCAAATTGTTATGCAGGGAGGGGTGGGTGTTCAGAAGAGATCAAGAAATAGGTTTTAATACAAAGCTGGTGGTTCAAATCTTTGTTCTTGCAAGCAGTTATTTTAGAACCTGAAGTATTCATTGTAGAAAGCTTATGGCAGCCCTGTGGTCTGCTCTTAATTTGGAAAGTGAATCCTATCCCCGCCCCCCCTCATGTTTTTTATCTCCAGAAAGATGATTTCAGGAGTCCATTTATTGTGATATCACAAGCAACTAGGTCATAGAATCTTTTTAAATCATTTTCTATACGTAGTTTACTGCTTAGCCTGCTTGTCCCTTTCCCTTCCTCTGCCACTCTTTCTATAGGTGAAATGGCATTACTGCTTACCTGTTTCTGCTGGAGAGATCTTCTTTGATACATCTCAAGATCAAACTTGGCTTTTCCATGTCTACATATGTTGGAGGTTTGCTTTGGGCTCTTGAGTTTGATCCTATTTCTAGGTTGTTCCTGAAAAGCTCTCATCTTTCTTGTGTGATGCCCTGATCCTTGTCTTTATGGAGGATGCCTCCCCACTTTGTCATTCAGTCTGTTTGTATACTCCCACTTTTTCTGCTATAATCTGGCCATTTTTTATTCACAACAGAAACCCTAAAAACCAAAACCTGACTCTAAACACTAAAACAGAGCGAGCATTTCAAAAGTGAGTAATAGTCCTGGGTTTCTGTGGGTTTTAGAAACTGGCACACACAAAGCTAAATTTGTCTTCCAGTCACCTCCCTTGTACTGGTGCAAGCACTGTCAAAGCTGGGTCAGGAGACTAATCTGATGAAAAAACTAATCTGGTCCTTTCCACCCAAATGATGACCATCCTTAATAGCTCCCTGAGTGCTATTTGTGCTGGGCAGGGAAGAGAGCAGCAGTATGGATTCATATCACCTGGCATCGGTCTTGAAGTTGCACCTCATCTCCAAATTTGCCAGCACTGAAAGGAGAAGACAAGAAAGTGCTGGGGAATCCTACAGATCCTAACCTGTGAACTTCCTTTTCTTACTTCTGGATCTGAGAACATTATAGCAGTTGTGTCTGACCTATTATGGCCTGCTATAAATTTATTCACTTCAGTAGAGTGACTACTGACTTTCAGCAGTACAATTTAGAGCAGACTCTTCCTCATACCAGATTACCATAATTTACAAAACTTCCATTGAAAACAAAATAAGCAGAAAGAGAAAGGTTGATTTATTGCACTGGTTCTGAATGAAAAACAAAATTCTATCTATATATATGTACATATGGATATAAATGGAACACACATTGTTGTAGGTTCCCTACGAACCATACTGTTTAGTAATTTACCGATTAATTGCAAATATTCTTCATTTGTACTAACCTATTAGAAAGCTTTGGTAAGCTTTTTCACTACTGTATGTACACATATATGAATATCAGTGTCTACCTGGTGGTCATTAATGCACAAATTTGTGCATTGCTTTTGATTTGTAAGCATACCATCTGTTCATGTTAAAGGAAATATCAACAGATGTATCAAATTAATAAACAGAAGCCCATGATTTTGTGTTCACCTTACCCAAAGTAGACCCGTAGGATGTAACGTGGAGAATCTACAGGCAGTGCTGATGAGCAGGGGTGCTGAACCAGACTGGTACTGATGCATACATGAGGCTTGTGAGCAGAGCGGAGGCAGAAGACATTATCAGAATACCACAGGTTTCCATCTGAATTGTGTCATTTCTGGTACTGTGTTCTGCACATCTAGAAAACTGTGCTATATTGAATATTCCTCCCTATCCCAAATTGCCTCCTTAATCCTGTGCCTTGTTACCTTTTCCAGTCGGTGTTGCTGTCTCACCATTACTTCATAATAAGGAAGTTTGTTAATCAAAGATCCAGTTCAACATCCATTAAAGTCAATGGGTATATCTCCTTTGATCCAAATGTCATCTCATAGTTTTTCATTTATTCAGAGGTCTTTTATACCCATAAAATCCAATTTATTGAAATTAATTTCTCCATTCCCTTGGGCAATTTTAGCCATGAAAATGACATGCTTCATGAACAACAACAACAAATGGTTATTTTTATTGCTTGGGGTTTTGTTGTTTTGTTTTGGAGTTTTGTGACAAAAGAAAATTAACTTGATTTAGCCACAGATTATAGTTCTTAGGTGAGCCCAAAGGAACAAATATCAACTTGGGGATCTGATTTGAAGAAAGGGTTTAGGAATAGAAAAGAATGAAGAAATACAAAAGAATAGTGCTTTCATAGCAAGACAGAGAATTTTCTCATTTTAGTAATCATTCAGGCAAAACTTAGAGCTGATTTAATTAAAGGACTGTGCACCATTTCTACCCAAGATAAGGTGATTTTACTAAAGTAAGTATGAAGCACATGAAAAAAAGCCCACAGCCGTATTCCCTAGCCTAGATTTCATAGCATCTCAGTTATAAAGCAGGATTGGATCCAGCTATGCTGGATCAAAACCTCCAAGGAAAACACAAGCACTGTCTAAACAAAATGGTGTTAGTGATTAGGCAGAGATGACAGTCCTCTCCAGAGCAGACCTCGTCTCACTCTGGTGCTTCGCTGCACCAGCTTCATCGGGAGTATTACTGCTGTATACCACAATGTAATGGAGATCCCAAGTCCACAAGAAGGCAGAGGTTTCTTTCTAGAGGCTTTCCAATCAAAGTAATGAAATATAAGATGGAATAATCTTCTGATAGTGATATGCAAAGGAAGGAAGTAAAGTTTCAGTCTTCTAAACACTACACCGGACCTTTCCACCAATTAGCTTTTGACAAGATGTATTAGAGCTATGGTGTCATTTGAAATATTATAGTCTATTTAATAGCAAGTCTCTGTCTTTTATAACTCTCCCAGTATTGTGGTGGTATTCCAGTGTATCCTTGGGTGCCTCACTGATTTTCTTTCCCAGTGTGTGAGATTAAATGTTCAGCCATACAAAGGAGAGAATATCATATATTCTATTGCTAAGTGCCCTTGAACAATGTAATTTTAAAAATGAATTAATTTTATGAAAATAATTGCAGTAAGAAACAGAACATGAAATACAGCTTGCTCATTATGATAGCTAACAGTGTAAGGAGAATGAAAAATGATTCAGAACAAAATGCATATTCTTGGAGTCTTTCAATGTTATCACCAAAATTGTATTCATGACACTTTTTGTTTCTTTTGTGCACCTTCTTGGTGGTATCTTGGTAGATGGTATCTTGAAGACCATCTGGTCTCTTTATTTCTCAGCTTCTTCAAATTCTTTCTAGTTTAGTATAAGGATAGGTTGGTTCCTCTAGTCTTATTTTAATATTTAGATTCCTACTGTGGGCCACTTTGCTACCTAAAGTAAGCTTCCTGTTGCTATATAAATGGTAAGGAAAAAGTCTGCTTTCAATTACACAGATATACAAACTGGAATAACATCTCAGAAAGCAGAGGCCTTTCTCCAGAGTGACATAAGTGGGTGCAAAGCTTCTCCTGTGGTGTTTATAGATTTCATTACCTTTAGAAATACAAGGTACGAACACTATCAGCTTAATCAGTGAACTTCACAGCAGCACAGGACATGTGGACATGTATTCTGACCTCCAAGGCTTGCTCCCAAGCCTCTGCCAATCAGCCCAGTTCTGCTGACACCACAGGGAGCAGCCACGCACTGCTCGAGACTCTTCTGAGTACGAACCCAGTTTAGAGGGAAAAGGCTGCCTTCCTTCTAGACGAAAAAAAACCCACAAAAGCTTCAAGAGCTTTCTTTTTCTTTTTCACTGACTACTGCAGCAGGGATTAGAAATACATGAAGCAAGAGGAAAAGCAGCAGAAACAAAATCTACCCACGTAAGCCAAAGCACTGTAGCCCTCCAGGGGGCTTGAGAAGGATGCTGTCTATGAAGATGCTCTCATTTCTCTGCTTACACTGTCCTCCCACGTTTCTTGCACCAAATTCTGCTAAAGACCATTTGCTTGAAGAGGATAGAAAACCAGAGAAATCGTAGGAAGGGTCAAAATATAAACCAAAATATTTTTTTAATGCTGACTGGTTTGGAGTGATATTTTAGGCTTTTTTCTCTCCATTTTCTTTAAGTGAAATTAAAGAAGAAAGCAGCCTTTTTTGACACCTGCTATGAAGGCAGTTATTGGTCCTTGATAATGCCTTTGTTTAAATGGAAGTTGTGGCTGCTTAGTACTTCTTGAGATGGATGTATCATGCCAGCTTTTACCCCTAATTTATATTCTCACACAAACCTAAAGGGAGCTTATGTTTTTAACTTCCAGTGTTTGATTTCATTGTTCAAAGTTTTGTTCTTTTATAATTTCTTTCTGGACAAGAATTGGATTAGAAAGAACTTCAGAGGGTATCAACTGCAAGAGGGTTGTTGATTTCAGTGGAATTATACTGAGTTATAAAAAAATCAGGCCAAAACAGACAAAAAAAAACTTAGAGGAAAAGTACATGCATTTAATATTCTTCGAGCTTGCTTTGACAAGGCTTTTAAAAGGTGAACTGCTTAAATTTTGCTCACACTCATTTCTTTTAGGCACAGAAGCGTATGCTTTCCCAAATAATTAATACAGTTCATCTTTGCTCAGGTTCCTACTAGTAAGGCTGGAATCAAGTTCTTGAGACAGTGTCTGAGGCTAGTTATGGATACAGTCCAAAAAGCTATTCATCTATATGTGTAATCATGGAAGGTGATGTATATAAAGGTGAAAACAACCATTTGTCATTGCAATCTAGCTTAAAGATGATCTGTGCCTTGGGAATAAGGCAATATGGGCAGTTTTTCTTCTCATTAGATACTTTCTTCGTATCTGCAGGGGCTGTCAGAAACATGCATTTAATAACACTCAATTCTCTGTGTTTTAATAAATAAGGCTGTATGAATCTGTAGACTATCATAGAAATTCTGATTGTGCAGAAAACGCCTTTGGTGATGAACAATTCAACCTCCCTCTTGGGAGTGCTCAAAAAAATTAAACAAAACCCAGAAGGGATTAATCTACGATGACTTTTTTGTTTTTTGCTTATCACATAGATATTTTTATATGAATATAAAATTCCATATTTTCCTCAGTTTTAGTTGAAAAAACCCCCTATATTAGTTGGCTATTTTAGGCAGTGTGTTACTGAGGCAATGGGAAAGTCCAGGGAGTGCATCTGTGGTTGGTTATCAGTATTAAACACCTTGAATGAATTGCGTAGCATCAGGAAAACTAGATGACTTCAGCCATCCAAAAAGTACAAGAAAATGCATTGACTGCAGGCTCTTGCAGCTATTATTAAATAGAAATAATTATGAAGAGGGGGAAAAAAAGTCATCCATGTACATTTACTAAAGTATATGTCCATGACATCATTGAAAACGTGCCTGAAAGTTCTAGCACAGTAAAGCCATTTCCTATAATGAATTTTGTTATGGTTATGCCTTGTCATATTTTCTGTGGACTCTGAAAATCTAGATCTATCTGCACTCCCATCATCATAGTATCTGATCTTTTTGCAATTTTAAATTTTTTATTCTAGCAATATTGTTATAAAAGCCATTATACCCATTGCACAGGTGAGGAGCTTTAGGATGCTCAGGACATCTTTATGTCAAGCTTAGGGGCTTCACTGCAGCCCTCAGCTAGGAGCTTATCTCTGACTGGAGTTCATTGCTTGGGACACCACAGACGTGTGCCATGCCGGTTTCAGCCAGCCATTCTTTTGTTTATTTTTACAGCAAGGCATTGGAGGTGGTAAGTGATGCCTGGCTTTGTCTGGCATTCCAGAACCCTTGCCCAGAAATCTTGACCTATAGGTCAATGTCCTCCTTAACCTGAGGGAGTTCAAAGCCTCATGTGCTGATGCACCATGAACAGGCTAAAAAAATATTGTGTGCTGTGAGCAACCTATTGAAGCTGGGCCACGATGCAACCAGGAGGGCATGGCTCCCTGGGTCAGAAAGGAGAGTACAAAAAGGAGCCAGATTGTCTTAGCTGATAGGGAGCATGGCTGACTAAGAATGCGGACTTCTATGCTCCAGTCTTTGCTCTCAGCATTCATGTTTTTTATTGAAGAGCCACTGAACAGCAGGTTGGAATGAAGGTGCCAGTGGTTCTCTTCTATGTACTCAACTTGTACTTCTATGTACTTAAGCCATCCAGGTCTGTCAGACTGAAAGCTCATTTGTCTATTCAAGACCCTCAGGTTATGTCCATCCTTGTATATTAAACAGCATCCAGCGATGTTCTTTTAGGTACCTGAGTGCAATGTCTATACTCTTTTAGAGCTGTCCCTGGCCTGCTTTGCTGACTCTCACATAACTCCTGGGCATAGTTCAGGAGTCGGCATGATATAGAGTCCATTGCTGGAAGGCAATTTGTTTGTGGTCTCCTGTCTTGGTGCATGAGAAAGCTTAACATTACGAAGGTGGGACATTCCCTGCCAGTTGGCCTCACTGCCAGAGAACAGCGCTGGCACATTTATTTTACTAGGGTTGCTATGGCTTCAGGGGGCTTAAGCACACTATTTTGTGAATTCTGAATTATTAGAGTATGTGCCAGACTCACCTCAATCAAGGTAGGTGAAACACAGGTGCCTCAGCAGGACTTTTATGGCTCATACTCTTGGAGCTGAATGCTTAAATGTAAGTACTTTTGGATCCTTCTTTTTCTAATGTTGCATTTAGTGGTACGACCATGGTCACAGACCAAGAATGAGCTCGAAGACCAGCTCTCCTAATTTTTTGCCTGATGTCATTACCACCGTTTCATTCCTTTTTTTCTATATTAACAGAAACACATGCTTGTGTGTACCTATTCTTTCTGTCACAGGAAAATGCTACTGTTCTCCTGCGTACTGGGATCACAGTTGGTAATACAATTTGCTCTGTCAGCTAGCAGGAGAAATGGCAGGCTCTTTTTACTCCCCTTCCTTATGCACTTCTAGTAGTGACAGAAATACCTTTACTTGCCTCGCTGGAAGAGGCCAGCTGCCTAGACTGGAGGCAGGCGTGTAACAGCCAAGCATCAAAGTGCCCAACTGGTACATAACACAACATGTTCCAGGATGTGAGGACAGCTCCTGAATGCCGTGGAGAACCTGTTACACTTGGAAGTGTGTATCTGGGTCCAGAAAATGGGGCTAAAATCTGAAAAAAATGCCAGCTCCCTCTTGGATACCTCTGGTCCTTGTGTGCCTGTCTGAGGAAAGTAAGAATTTACTCTTTGATTTCTTTTGTTAGTGCTGCAAAGTCATGCAGCTTGCAAAGATTAGAGAGGTTCCTCCTTTGTGAGTCGCACTTTACAACAGAATTGTTAAGCGCTGAGTGCAGTGTTTTATTGTGGTGATATATGAGACAGAAGGAACACAGCTTGACTTTCAAACTCCAGGCAAGAGTTTGCAGTGCTAGCAATTAGGAAAAAGATATTTGTACATGTAAACTGCAAGTCTTATCTGGAAATCACTGTGAGATAATAATCTTGGGACCTTATGACGTTGTTTTACCAAGACAAAAATGAAGCATAACAGCAGTTTAAGGACCTTGTTGTGTGAAACTTTGCACGAATCTAGTAATAGATCAGCCGGTCTGTTTTTAAAAGGAGGGAAGGAAGACTATTTATTTTCCCCCAAAGGAACTGCTACAAAGCTATTTTCCTTATCAGAAGAACACCTTTTTCCTGAATGTTATCTCTTTGACATTTGTTCTGTATAACCTAATGAGGGCAGGTGGAACACCATGGGAATGAGTTATTGTTGATTTGATATAATTTTAACTTTTGTTTCAAGCCTGCATATGGAGTTGGTATTTTGAGCCTACATTTTGCTTATTGGTGACCTTGGGCTATTTTATAGTCAATAGAAAGAAAAAAAATAGTGCTTCTTTTTAGTGCTAGGCTGCTAGGTGGCTCAAAGTCTTATCTAGAGACCCTGACAGTTTCTCTATATTTTTTCTTCTGTGAGCAGCACAGAGCGTTGCTTGATCTCCCCACATAAAATGGTAGGGAGCATTCGTGATTTAGATTCTTCCCTGAATGTTTGATTTAGACCTCTTACACATCTCATAACAAACACACAGTGTTTGTGCTGCTGTGCTGGCAGGGTGAAGCAGCATGCCGTGGCCCTGCCTGCTGCCCCCATTACTCAACAGAGCTGCCAGTCTGCTGGGTGCTGCCCGCCCTGGCAGCCAGACACAAGCTGACCATTCTGCACGACAGAAGGTTCCAGGAATCCCCCCTCAAATGATCTTTTGACATGGTCATGCCCAGAAGATGGGCTTTCCTCTGCCCGGCATAAGGGGCTATGCAAACCTGTTACTCCACTGGTGCCAGCGGTATTGGCGTAGGGGTTTGATCCTTCTCAGAGTGGATGCAGCGTTGTGCACGCAGTAAAACCCAGTGATCAGGAGAGGAGCTTGTGCATCCTCGGCTATGCCCATGCCCCTCCCGTGGCCAGTGTGTTTTAATTTGCCTTCTTGGCATCAAACAAAAAAGTATGGGGGAGACCTGAGGGTTACAAAAGATCACCATGGAAAGTAAAGCCATGGAAAGTAAAGATTTAACCTTATCTGTGCCCAGGGGCAGCCTCTTCCCATCCTGGGATGAACCCAGAGGTGTGTTAAACTCTGGATGAGACAGAATACAAGGTTGTAGAGTATCAAGGCTCAGGGAATACTTTGACACAGTCTCTTGAATCTTAAATGGCTGAGCATCCATGGTCTGTTTACATGTCCCTAATACTTTACATGGTACTATAATACCAAACCCTGGATGAAGGTGAATTCCCAGTGCTGCTACTCTGCTAGGATCAGGGGGCAGCTTCTCTCACAATAAGAAGAAAAACTGCTTTAGCTCAGCCTGCCAGATAAATGACCATTCTTTGGAATTCCATCAGGAAGATGGTTCTTCGAAAAACCACTTTCTCCTCTTCACCATACTTGGCTACTGGGAAAACTAGAAGAGTCATACACAGATTAAAATAAATTTAAATGCAATATAGAACTAAATGTAGTTTTCTCTGTTGTCATCTCTCCTGGCTTCTGGCCAAAGAGATTTGGTCCCCAGCTGTTATGTCATCTTACTTATGCCACCCAGCCATAGTGGAGTAATCTAGTGATCCCAAAGAGGACTTCTGAGTCTGGACCTGAGAGCCACAAGCCTCCACAGTACCATCAGTCTCTGCACCAGAATGACACTTTCTGGGGAGCTGAGATAATCAGCAATAATTAGAGCTAAAGTAAGATAGCTTTCCTTAAACAAGCCAGCAAGGATCTGGCTCAGAACACAGTCCTAAAAATGCCTTTGGCTATCACCAAGCAGAAAACCTTCTCCAATTGCTTTCAGAAATCCACACATGGGTTGGCTGTCTGTACCAGTTTCTTAAGCAGCATTTGTCCCACATCACCAGTTTCAGCCACACATTTATGCCCACATGCTGCTTAGTTCCTTGGTTAATTTTTGGACAGATCTGTTCCCCCAGCTGGTTTGCTGTACAGCCACACAATAGCTGGGCTCACACAGCAGTGGGGACGGCATGGTGCTGCTTAAGCTGGCATTGCCACCTGAGAAACAGCAGCCTTAGTGTAGTGTCCTTTGGATCCTGTCCCTTCCTAAAGCTTCCACATGATTTCTTCTGGCCTTGCTTTCTGGGAGAGCAGGAGAATCATAGAATCATTAAGATTGGAAAAGACCTCTAAGATCATCAAGTCCAACTGTCAACCAACACCACCATGCCTCCTAAACCAGGCCCTGGAGTGCCACGTTTACACATTTTTTGAATGCTTCCAGGGATGTTGACTCCACCACCTCTCTGGGCAGCCTATTCCAATGCTTGACCACTCTTTCGGTAAAGAAATTTTTCCTGATATCCAATCTAAACCTCCCCTGGCGCAACTGGAGGCCATTTCCTCTTGTCCTATCGCTAGTTACTTGGGAGAAGAGTCCAACACCCGCTTCACTACAACCTCCTTTCAGGTAGTTGTAGAGAGCGAGAAGGTCTCCCCTCAGCCTCCTCTTCTCCAAACTAAACAGCCCCAGTTCCCTCAGCCGCTGCTCATAAGACTCATTCTCCAGACCCTTCACCAGCTTTGTTGCCCTTCTCTGGACACGCTCCAGCACCTCAGTGTCCTTCTTGTACTGAGGGGCCCAAAACTGAACACAGTACTCGAGGTGTGGCCTCACCAGTGCCGAGTACAGGGGCACGATCACTTCCCTACTCCTGCTGGCCACACTATTCCTGATGCAAGCCGGGATGCTCTTGGCCTTCTTGGCCACCTGGGCACACTGCCGGCTCATGTTCAGCCGGCTGTCGACCAGCACCCCCAGGTCCTTTTCTGCCAGGCAGCCTTCCAGCCACTCTTCCCCAAGCCTATAGCGTTGCATGGGGTTGTTGTGACCAACACAGAAGGGAGAAGGGAGAAGGGAGAGAAGTCAGTCAGTTAGTACTAACATCTCTGAAACAAGATTTTTCCTAAGTAGCAGCTTATTCAATATTTGATGGGTCATTCAATCACAGGTTATACAGTTGGATACTTGCAGTCGTCTTGCTTCTCAACAAGAGAAGAGTTTAACTCGTTTCTCCACTTAGCCACAGATTACTGAAGGGTTGGGGAAACTGGGTCATACCTAGTGAATATAAAAATATTGCCAGCATTTCTCATGTTCTCCACACCCTAAATGTTCACTTTGTGGTGCACACACCATATTGCTTCCCAGAACACCGAGACCAGGATTCTTTTGCAGTCTGCAAAACTAGTCAAAAGCTTAAAAACAAGGCGTCTGAAAGAGCATATTCCTGCTAAAGCTTTGCTGGTCAGTGGTGTCCACAGACTAATTTATCCTCATGTCTTAATCAATTGTCTCATGCCATAATGATCTCATACTTTTCCCATTCAATCTCAGAATATTTTTAATGATTGGAAATCTCTGGCTCTGGCTGGGCTTTATACCTTGTGTTGTCTCGTAGACTTCAGGAAATTTCTTAGCAAGAGTTTCCACCTTTCGGTGGAGCTAACTAAAGGGCTCTCCAAGCTGCGCGATCCTTCATCAGCTCCCAGAATGAACCCACTCGGGAAGAACAAGATAAATCAAACAACATAGGCAAGGACATAATGCAGACAATTCACAATAATAAAGTAGCTGCATTAGTCTCAAAACAGCAATTCAAAGGAGCATAGGATTAAGCAAATACTGTATATGCCAGTTCATTTGCACCATCTGCTGAACCAAGTATCAGAAGGGGAAAGGATAGTAGACACGTGGGACTGTGTGTTGAAATACATTTGGAAAAAGAAAATTGTTTCAGAAAGCTATGAAAACAAAAATCTGGGTGCTTACAAGTTTTCAGCCAGGAGAGGGAAGGAAGAATGATGTCATTTCATAGACCCCAGAGATTTTATTTTTTCATTTACCATTTTTAGGAGCGGGGAAGGTTGTGGAGCTTAATATTATCTACTCTGGAGTCTAGTTCAGGCTCAGATAGGAGTTGGTATTTAACTATAGGAAGCACAAGTGTGGAAGTTATTATGCAGAGCATAAGAACCACAGGTTTTTCAAACATGCTTGGATGCTGTGAGTGAGTACATGCAAAGTCTGGGCTTGGGCAGTCACCGGGATATGGCCACAGGCTGACTGTGGTTTAGACAATGCAGCTGTTTACTAAGAATGTGTTGTGTTGATCAGAGCGGGTGATAGGCATTTGGATCCTTTCAGCTGATCTTTGGATCAATAGTGTTGCTGAGGATGCTTTCCTGTAAAATATGATTGAAGGCTGAGAAACTCGGTTGTTCAGATACTATTGTGAAATATGCATTTTAGTCAAGAGGTGATATTGGACTTATGTGTTGTCAAATGTAGGAACAGTAATATAAGGAAAAAAGATCCCATTATTCCTGTAGTCTGGGAAGTGCTGGTGCATCTCTGAAGTGTCATATGGTGTATTAGCATATACCAACCCATTTCAGTGGCTGAAAATATGTGTTTATTTGTCTTCATCAAGACTGCTTAAATATTGGAAGTTACAGTTTTTCCCTTGGAATATAAATTGCTATAAGAAATTTAATTGAATTGTTACTTATTTAATTGGTAATAATTACATGTAACAATCTGTGCCACAAAAGATAATGGCTGTGGAAGTCAAAAGGCATTTGCACAGAAGTTTAACTTGGTGATAAATGGCTTCCTCTGTGAGATGACACACAAGAGCTGCAAATGCTGTCCCATCTTTAAAGACCTGAAAAATTGTGGTTTAGCTGCAGGAAAAAAAAGGGGGAAAGAATTTCCTATGTCTTTTCCTTTGGTGTTGAATAGGACAACATTTTGGAATGTGACTGTAAAAATTAAAAAGGTCCCTTAAATACAGCAAAAAGTAGTAACTTCTAGACAGTTTAATTTTCAGTTCTTACAGTATCAGAACACCTCAAAATTACTTACAAAAGCGTCATTGATTCATAGATAGACGGTGATAAATGACACAAGGCATCAGCAGAGAATCCAGTCTGACTTTGTGTATATCATAGGCCATTACATTTTACTGAATTACTGCCAAACTGAGCCCAGTGGCTCCCATTTCACTGAGACATAACTGGTGTTTGGCAAGAGCAGGAAGTATCCTCACAGTACCCATTCTGAATTATGGAATTATTAGTTTCCTTATTATATAGATGGGACAGAGAGTAGTTCAGGGAACCATTGGAAGGTCTTTCTGGATGCCACATGCTCTACCAGGAGGCTATTTTCTCAGGGAAAAAAAAAAAAAGAAAACACCACAGGAATCTTAAGGTCTCAGTAACTCCTTCCCCATAAAAATGACTTCTCCTGACACTAGTGGTGATAACGAGAATTTGACGATTGTTCTGTGACTTGTGTGATATTTTCAGTCCTGGCTGGAACACATTAAAAAGCTGTTTGGAAGATAGAGGATACATTACTGTGATCACACTAGCAGAAAAGTTCAAAATCTGGCCTTGCTCTCTAAAAGCACTGAACTGCCTGAAGAAAATTGATGTGTAAGCATAGGCAAAATTACCCAAACTGTGTGCCAGAAGTAAAATTCACACTGCCTTGCTCATGTAAGAAGATGTACATTGTAAATATTTTTTTATAAATAAAGTATAAAAAGCCAAATCATAATTGTTGTTGTGGTCAGAGTTTCCAGAGACAGACACCGTGTCTTGTGAGTTTCTGGGGACATTGTGGCCACCCTGGAAATAACAGCTGCACTGTCCCCAGCAGCACCAGGACCACTGCATACTGCCTACATGCATCAGTAATGTATGGACAGTGCTATCTGCAAGCGATCACAGATTTCGGCTTCCCAATCCAGCAACGTAGGTCTGTCCAGTTAGTCCAGTTCCTCTTCACCGTGGAAAACAAATAGGACATCCTAGTCACCAGACCTGTAGCTGTCGTTAGGTAGACGATGTTCTTGGCATAAGTCTCTCTGGCTGCATTTCCGCTAGTAAACCAAACAGAGCTGCGTCACTGAGTCGAGAGCTGGCATATAAATATACACCCAGGTGAGCTGTTGGCACGTTTTCTCAGACAATTTATCTCCTGCCACCTTGCTCTCTCCCAGACCACGTCTTGGTACCGTTCTCAGAGCAGCCTGAGCGAGGGATGGTTTCCAGAGTGGTTGGGGCCGCCCTCCGCTGGCAGCAGGCAGAGTTTAGCTGTGTGCACACAAGCGCTGCTCTGTCACGTGCCCTGACGGCTGGAGGATGGGCCTCACCCATTTTATTTGGGAGTGTAAATGTACCCAGAAGTCTGTGGTTCCATGCCCATTAGTACTGGATCCTAGTGCACTGGGTCACCAAGCCATATAAACTTAGCCTGGATCAGATGGGAGCAAAATTACGTTTCTGTTATATTAACAGAGCATCCATTGTAGAATTTAGACTGACTTTGTTCTGTGTGCTGGGCAATACCTGATCTGATGCTGGAATGGAACTGGCAGATGATTCTTTGTGTGGCACGAAGCGTCCTGATACAAAAGTAATCTGTCAAATAGTTTTGAAAAAATTTTAACCGGTCAAATGAATTTCTACAAGCACAGCTCTCTGCATCACTGGTACCCACGAGCTTTAATGCCAGGGCTGCTGTGCTGCTGAAGCACAACCTTAGTCGCACAGTTAACAGCATTGAGAGCAGTACTGCAGTGCAGTCAGTAGCACCGATACACACACAGAAGACCTTTTTCAATATTGCTATTATTGAGAACTTCAAATGAATGGATGCATTTGAAAGACTTCCCAGAAAATACATTTCCTTTTCAGCTGGCAGCTCAGTTATTCATCTAAGTACTCTGTGGATTAAGTAATTTGACAACCATTGAAAGGTTTCTTTTTGTGAAACAATTGTGTGTTATTGCTCTCTCCTTTTTCCATTTCACCTGTAAAACTAACCCAGAAATTCAACACAGACATATCAGGACACACACTGAGACCTCTGCTGGGTTGACCCTGGCTGGACACCAGATGCCCACCAA